>CM018680.1:118327850-118479612 GCA_009363875.1 Mikania micrantha
AAAGAACATTCGTTAGGTGAAGAATCTTTACAAACAAGAAATGTATATCAATTGAGAAGAGTCAAGAAAGCATGCAGGGTGATTTTGTAATCTTTTACCATTCCACTAGTAAGGTGAAGGAAAGTTGAATTGCAGGAATTTGATAGATTTCAATTTCTTCATGTGTTGAACCAAACATGAAACGTCTATAAATTTCAATTACAATCTCATCAAACACATTATGTGAGCCCAAGAGAGCCTAAGGTGTTTGAGTATGATTATGCTAGTACTATGGAGTTTATAAATAGGAGGTCTTGTTTGTTATGTTTAATTTATCCAAAAAAAAAGAAGAAGAAGATCAAGTTTCACGAATTTCTTGTGATTCTGGGCCATCATGATTATCTTGTGATTTTGGACCACACGATCAAATTATGGGTTCCATGTATTGTTTAAATCTTTATTCTTTACCCATGCCAATTCAGTGCTTGGTGGACTTTATATCAAGCTTTATACCATGAGGCACTATTTCCAAGAAGGAAAAATGTGTGTGTTGTGTGTTTGGGAAGCAAACCAATGAAGTGGAGATGTGGTCTGCTTTAAGGGTAATGTCAAAACGACGGAATATAGCTTCTTCAGGAAAGGCGATGTGATCATCGTAAAAAATGCAGGTTTTCTGCTCTATATAAGGCAGAATATTCTGTTCATGGAATTCTTCGGAATTAGAAGAAGATGATGAATTCGACATTTTCAAAAATAAAAAGAAAACAGAGAAGAGATCGGAAACTTACCGGAGGGTGATCAAACGAGTGAAATGTGATTTGAAAGAAGAAGACATGTGATGACTATATCCTGCAAAAAAACACCACCCTTGATAACCGCTCATCAATTTGTAACTGTTCGATCAATAAAACCATAATTAATTTCAAATTTTTGAAATTCAAATTTTTACAGTTGTTACTCACTAACTGTAAAAATTGGGGGCAATTGTTGTGCACCAAAAATAACCCGAAATATATCAGGATCAGTGATATTTAGAAATATTCAAGGATATATTTATGTCTGACTTATATCTCTTTTTATCCCTAATTTAATGTTGAGATTGTAGGTTAATAGGTCAACAACTTACCAAGCTAAAATCACGGGAGAAGTCAACAAACATTACAAATAAGAGAACATGGACTATGGGAACCGCGAGGACTCAATGCCACGAAATTTGAACAGGTCGTCTATAAAAGGAATGATCCCGAAATAATCGCAACGGCTATAATGTCCGTTCTTTGTAAAATAAATATCGAGGCAATGATCGATATTAGGGACACACAATACACTTAGCAAGTATAAGAGATTACTTTCATACTAGCATCGATCATATTGCGCTCTTTTGTAATCCCCGGTTACTATTCAACACTTTAAAATAATATCAGAGTTGGTCCCAGCAAATTTTTCATTTTCAAAACCTTGTTTGACCCTCTTTATTTAATGATATTAAACAAAGTTTAATGCAAACGTAAACGTATCACACATTTTACAATACTTATTTACATAAGTAAGTTTAAACCAAAATTTCACACGTTTGCAACAAGGTTTGTTGGTTCGATTCCTGCTCCACCTCGATCCCTACAGCCGTGTACGTCATTTTTGACCTACAAACATCACACAATATTTCACATTAGTTCATAAGAACTAAGTAAGTAAACCCCAATGGTTTCACAATAATAAAATGTAAAAATACATTTTTTGACAATCAACATTCAAACTGAGTCATTTCTATTCGAATTGACTCTTACGATATAATAATATCATATTATCGATCAACAACTATTGTTTACAATAGTTTAATCAATATTACACTATGGTGTTCACATTCCTGTACTTCCACCATAGCTATTTGTCAGCATCTCTGACTATTTGTACATTTGTGGTATCATAAATATTTCAAGTCTTAAGATGTTCACCCACCGGTACTTCCATCTAAGACAATTGTTAGCACCTCTAGCTATCCACCATTGTGGAGTCATAATTATATCAAGTCTTAAGATGTTAACCCACCGGTACTTCCATCTAAGACAATTGCTAGCACCTCTAGCTATCCACCATTGTGGAGTCATAGTTATATCAAGTCTTAAGATGTTCACCCACCGTTACTTCCATCTAAGACAATTGCCAGCACCTCTGGCTATCCACCATTGTGGAGTCATATATAATTCAAGTCTTAAGATGTTCACCCACCGGTACTTCCATCTAAGACAATTGCCAGCACCTCTGGCTATCCACCATTGTGGAGTCATATTTATAATTCAATCAAATTACTATGATGTTCACCCACCGGTACTTCCATCATAGAGTTCCCACACTTTCATTCATCAAGGTATTGAATTTATCATAGGTTGTTGAACTTTTATTATTCAACGTTCCCCTATCACCAATACCATATTTATCATACAATTTATTCAACAACAATTTCAATATTTATTATGTGATGTCATAGTTGTGGGATTACTTACCTTGATCAGATAAGATATTAGCAACTGCAGGCTCTTTTCCTGCTCTATGACTAGTGGTTTGACTTCCACTACCACCACCTAGTTGCAAAATACATATACAACTAGTTTCAACACGTATAACATATACAATCAAGTTCAACACACTTGACTGATTTGACTTGTTCAAAGTTAATTATCACAGTTAATCATATCTCATGCCTTCCCAGGCAATTTATCAAATAATTGATGTTCATTATATTAGTTACGATCTTTAATTGTTTTTATTATTCAAAATTCATTTATGATCATAACTATTAATAATTTTTAACATCAATTTATCAAAATCATCATTTAACCTATGGATTATAATCCATAATTTATTTCAAAATCATAATCTACCCATCCTACTGGTTATCACACCATGATATGGGTTTCATAACAACCGGACATTATCCCGGCTTCAAAACGAAGATTTCACCGTCAAAATATCAAGTTCTTCGTTTCTAACAACCCCTAGTTATCAACTAGGCAATAATCAATACCCATAATCATAGTATTACAATCAAAACTAGATTTAATTCACAAAATATTAAACCAGTAGGATAAAACGAATCGTTACCCAATCGAACGGATATTCAGTTGCAAAACAACGATCAGATGTTGCAGATACGTTCCTGAGTGCGATCCGGATGTTTAGAATCCTTCAAGATAAAGGTTTTAGGCTTAGAAATGGTGAAATCTTCGTCTGGAGCTAGAACAGGTCGAAAATAGTAAGAAAATACGTTCAAAAATGCGATCTGATCCTTAAATGATATTTTTGCCGACATAGGGATCCAGCGCATCGCCCCGGTGTGACACCCCGTAAATTCCAGGTCAGCACTAACTTTATTTTAATAATAATTTATATTATTATTTCATACGTGGCACTAGAATAATTACTGTTTAGTGTGACACGTGGCACAACGGACCAAACACACCGATAATTCAAGGAATTATCACAAAACACAACGCACGTGTCTTGAATAACGAACGTTGGTGAAACCACAGTACACTTTCACTGCACCTAGGTTCTAGGGAACCCAAAATATTGGGAACAATGGTTATATGTCAAGAATCGATGATCATAATCGTGAAATACGCGAAAATCGGTTCGAAACAACAAAACTAAGCTTATTGGGCTTCTCAGGATCCCATCGCGGTACGCGATGGCCCAACAGGAGTCCCACAGCGATACGCGACATGCGATCGGGGGACTTGAATCCCGAATTTCTCCGCGATACGCGGAGAGCATCTGGAGCTCTCTCCGCGGTACGCGACAACTCCAGTCGACAAAATCTTTATTTAACCAAGACAATCATACCTATGCTACTATCTCACATCATTTTAATCGGTTTTGCACGCCTTGTCCCGACTTTACTCGTCTTCTACACCCTGAAACAACCACTTTCCACCATTGAAGACCAATTTCAAGCTCAAGGTTGGAAGATTGAAGCTTGTCGCTCACTAAGGAACTCAAAGAATCCTCTCCACCCTCTTGTTAACCGAAGGATCTGTTGTTCAGGAACTTCCAGAAAGGCTCCAACACCTTCTTGAAGATCTAGAGCTTGTGAGGTAGTCACTACAAGCTTACACACACTCTTCTCACATCTACACACACATGCAATGGGTAAAACCCACATGCAAGCACTATCGTCACACATGCATGAATTTCGTGTGATATTAATCTGGGTTTGATGATTAATCAACTTATATTGATGATCTATGATGATTAGACAAGGATTTATGATGATCCATGATGATGTGTTTGTATGAAATATGTGTTTTGGTCATGAAATGATAAATCCTTGACATGCAAGTATGATCTAAGGCATTTTAGATGATCTTGAATGATGCCATATGATTATAGATGTTAGTGGTGATGATCTACATGGTTGGATGTTGCTAAATGGTTAAAAACTATGATTTTTTATGAACTTTCTATTAATGGTAACTTTTTAATTTGGAAATGGTGTAATGGATAGTTTTGTGAGCATGCATGTATATGGATTTGCTGTTAGAACGATTTTAGAGTGATATTGATGCTTAGAATGTGATTTTGAAGTTGATTTTAGTCATATCTAGCCAAGTTACTATATTTAGTAACTTTTTGGGCCTAAATATTGATAGATAGTGATTTTGACTATATGAGCATGATTAGATAGTGTTAAAAAGCATAATATGATGTTATGTGTTATAAAAATGGTCTAGGATTGATTAGAATGGTTAATTGTATGATAATAGTCATAGTTACTATATTTAGTAACTTTTATAGCCAAAGTGTTGATAGATAGTGATTGGATCTAGACCAACATGTTTTAATGATGTTACGTGCTCTATTATGATGACTTGTTACATGAAAATGGATTAGAATGATTTAGGACAATCGTTTGTAAGAAAAATGCCATAGTTACTATTTATAGTAACTTTATTTTTCAAACTATCAATTTAGGGGTAATGTATACGAGTTGAGCATGCTAAGTGGTTTACTATGCTTTAACATGATGATAGTATGTTGAGTAAGATGGTTTCCGATAGCGCGTAAGCCATAAGTGGAAACTTTCCATTTTAGGAAACTTTTATGTGCTAACATGAGATAAATGATTTATGTGATATCGTATGATGACGTGCTATGTGTTAACATGATCACGTAGGACTAATGAGCATGCTAGAACTTTAAAACCATTACGCTTTGTGAACTTCCCATAAATGGAAACTTACTATAAATAGTAAGTTGTCCATAGACGAGACTTGCATGTTTTGCACCCGACGAGCACTTACACGAATGTTACACGATACACAACCGACACACGATTCACCAACGAGTCGTTAGGTCAAACACGATCAACACGACCAACACGGTCAACCACGGTCAACGCGACCCACATAACAACCAGGAGTTGTTTAGACATGAATACGGTCCTGTGAGACCCACACAAATATGATCACAAACTTATAACACCTATGTGATATAGGTATCTACTAGCCAGCGAGCTACTCCGTTCTCGTAAGAACGCACTCAAGCAAACTCAGGTGAGTTTACAGCCCCACTTTTACTCATTAAATGTTTTACCAATCTTTTGGGGTGAGAATGCTATGCAACTGCTTTAGATATATGACTGGTATGTCACAAAACTATTTTGAGTGTACTATTATCGCATCAAGACCTCTTTACCCTTACTGTTAGTTGTGTACAAACGAGTCGTTATTACGTAGTACTACTGGGTTTGACTAGCCCCACTCGGCAACAACGTTGACTGCGGTCATAACGAGTGTAATATCGATGTTGATGTCGGGTTCCGCGATGACCCGTAGAGGCAAATGGAAAAAGTCGAGTTTCGGTAAGATGACATGACACACTCTACGGATCGTAGATCCAACAAAACTATTTAACATACCCGGTATATATAACTGTTTTACTGCTTTCCAATACTTAAACCTGTGAACTCACCAACTTTATGTTGACACACTTTAGCATGTATTCTCAGGTAACTGAACAGCACGAGCTAGGATGCACATGGAGATGCACAAGAGAGTCTGCATACATATAGACTCTAATCCTAGGCTTATGTTTTGATTTTTTTGCCATTTTAAACAATGTTAACAATGTAGTTCTGATTACTTAATTCCGCTGCTTTAGTGATGAACTTTTCCGCTGCTAAACTTATGAAACTAGTCTTATTTTACAAACTGTATGGTTGAGTTAACTCATATAGAGTCGTTCTATATGACCATGAGCTGTGATCCTGGCCACGTCACACCCACGTGGACTGACACCACGAGTGGGAATTTGGGGGTGTGACACCCGGCCCGAAGTTTGGTCCGGGGCGTACCGCCCCACGTCTGTTTCGTCCAATTTTGATCTTATCTTGTTTTCGCGATTCCGGACAATCCGTAACTCCGTTTCGCGCACGGTTTTCGCCTACGTTTACCATTTTTCGCATACTATCAACCTATAATAATTACAATCATCAAATCAACATGGATTTCTAGAACAATCACATGTGCTCTTGCCATCGATGACGTAATTCACATATTTTCAAATCACAACAACCTCAATCGTTTAATTAACGATTATTTTCAAATATATTTCATTATAAGAAACCGGTTGTTACATCTTTCTTTGTATTTCGTTTAAAAATATATTAATAAACTAGACAAAGTGACAATTGTTTGTAACCCCCGGTTACTATTCAACATTTTAAAATAATATCAGAGTTGGTCCCATCAAATTTTTCATTTTCAAACCTTGTTTAACCCTCTTTATTTAATAATATTAAACAAAGTTTAACACAAACGCAAACGTGTCACACATTTTACAATACTTATTTACATAAGTAAGTTTAAACCAAAATTTTAAAAGTTTGCAACAAGGTTTATCTGTTCGATTCCCAGTCCACCTCGATCCTTACAGCCGTGTACGTCATTTTTGACCTACAAACATCACACAATAATTCCCATTAGTTCATAAGAACTAAGTAAGTAAACTCCAATGGTTTCTCAACAATAAAATGTAAAAATACATTTTTCACAATCAACATTCAACTGAGTCATTTCTATTTGAATTGACTCTCACAATATAAAATATCACATTACCAATCATCAACTATTGCTCACAATAGTTTAATCAATATTACACTATGGGGTTCACATTCCTGTGCTTCCACCATAGCCAAATGCCAGCACCTCTGGCTATCCACCATTGTGGAGTCACAAATAATTCAAGTCTTAAGATGTTCACCAACCGGTACTTCCATCTAAGACAATTGACAGCACCTCTGTCTATCCACCATTGTGGAGTCATATATAATTCAAGTCTTAAGATGTTCACCAACCGGTACTTCCATCTAAGACAATTGACAGCACCTCTGTCTATCCACCATTGTGGAGTCATATATAATTCAAGTCTTAAGATGTTCACCAACTGGTACTTCCATCTAAGACAATTGACAGCACCTCTGTCTATCCACCATTGTGGAGTCATATATAATTCAAGTCTTAAGATGTTCACCAACCGGTACTTCCATCTAAGACAATTGCCAGCACCTCTGGCTATCCACCATTGTGGAGTCATATTTATTAAGTCTAAGATGTTCACCCACCGGTACTTCCATCTAGACAATTGCCAGCACCTCTGGCTATCCACCATTGTGGAGTCATAAATAATTCAATCAAATTACTATGATGTTCACCCAACCGGTATTTCCATCATAGAAGTCCCACACTATTATTTACCAAGGTATTGGATTTATCATAGGTTGTCGAACTTTTATTGTTCAACATTTCCCTATTACCAATGCCATATTTATCATATAAATTCATTCAACAAGAAATTCAATATTTATTATGTGATGTCATAGTTGTGGGATTACTTACCTTAATCAGACAAGGGATTAGCAACTGCAGGCTCCTTTCCTGCTCTATGACTAGTGGTTTGATTTCCACTACCACCACCTAGTTGCAAAATACATATATACAACTAGTTTCAACACGTATAGCACGTATAATCAAGTTCAACACACGTGACTGATTTGACTTTCTCAAAGTCAATTCATCACATAACTGACTCTATCTTACTATATTTAGCAAGTTTTAGTCAATTATCACACTTATTCATATTTCATGCCTTCCCAGGCAATTTATCAAATAATTGATGTTCATTATATTAGTTACGATCTTTAATCACTTTTTATTATTCAATATTTATTTTTAGATCAATAACTATTAATAATGGTAGCATCAATTCATCAAAATCATCATTTAATCTATGGATTATAATCCATAATTTATTTGAAATCATATTCAATCCATCCTGCTAGTTATCCTACCATGATATGGGTTTCATAACAACCGGACATTATCCCGGCTTCAAAACGAAGATTTCACCGTCAAAATATCAAGTTCTTCGTTTCTAACAATCCCTAGTTATCAACTAGGCAATAATCAATACCCATAATCATATTATTACAATCAAAACTAGATTTAATCCACACAATATCAAACTAGTAGGATAAAACAAACCGTTACCTGATCTGACGGATTTCTACGGTTAAAACAACGATCGGGACTTGAAAACACGATCCTATGCGCGATCTGGATGATTAGAAACCTTTGAAATGGAGTTTTGGTTGTTCAAAAATGGCTAGGGTCGTCTGGAGGTCGAGTAAGAACGAAAACGGACGATTTTGAGCGTTTCTATGCATTCTGATCGTTTTAAACAACTTTGGCCGACATATGTCCCTGGGCGCATAGCCTGGCTCCGGAGGGTTGGGGGTTAGGCGGTACGCCTAGCGGGTTTTTCTTCCAATATTTGATTTAAACTTCGTTTCGCGATTCCGGGAGCATACGAACTCCGTTTTGCGCACGGTTTTCGCCCACGTTCATCATTTTTCACATACTATCAATTCCCAATAACAAAAGTTACCAAATCCTCGTGGATTTCAAGCACGACCAAATGTGCTCTTGCCATTAATGACGTAATTCTTACATATTTTCCAATTACAACAACCACAATCGTTTAATTAACGATTATTTACAATACATTTATTATTAAAAACCGGTTGTTACAAATCTCCCCTCCTTACAAAGGTTTCGTCCCCGAAACCGATTAAACATCAAAAAGGAAAGGATAATACTTTCTCATTTCATTTTCTGACTCCCACGTAATTTCAGAACCGGTTCTATTTTTCCACTGAACCTTCACCTGGCTCAATGATTTATTTATAAGTTGCTTGACTTTTCGGTCAAGTATTGCCACTGGCTTTTCCACATAATTCAACTTGTCATCAATTTCTATATCTTCCAGTGGTACGTACGCAGATTCATCTGCTAAACATTTTCGTAAGTAAGAAACGTGAAACGTATTATGTATTCCACTTAACTCTTCAGATAGCTCTAGGCGATAAGCAACTTCACCAACACGAGCTATGATTTTAAATGGTCCAATAAAGCGTGGACTTAACTTTCCTCGCTTACGAAAACGTATAACACCTTTCCATGGTGAGACTTTTAACAACACAAAATCTCCTACCTGGAATTCAATGGGCCTTCTACGGTTATCAGCGTATGATTTCTGACGGTCTTGAGCCGCCTTCAGATGGGCACGGATCTGATCTATCCGTTCATTAGTAGCTTTAACAACAGTTTTGTGTGCAAGTTCACGCTGCCCAACTTCTCCCCAACAAACGGGAGTTCGACATTTCCTCCCATAGAGCATCTCATAAGGAGGCATTCCAATACTGGAATGATAACTATTATTATACGAGAACTCTGCCAAATGTAGGTAATCATCCCAACTACCTCCAAAATCAATAATGCACGCTCGTAACATATCCTCCAAGGTCTGAATGGTTCTTTCACTTTGTCCATCAGTCTGAGGATGATATGCCGTGCTCAACAACAGTTTAGTTCCTAATTCTTCTTGAAAATTTCTCCAAAATCGAGAAGTAAATCGAGTATCTCGATCAGAGATAATGGTTACAGGCACACCATGACGAGACACAATTTCTCGTACATATATCTCTGCCATTTTATCAGAAGAATAGGTCTCACGAATGGGCAAGAAATGAGCACTCTTAGTCAACCTATCCACAATGACCCAAATCGTATCACATCCCTTCCTTGTTCTAGGAAGTTTAGTAATTAAGTCCATTGTGATATGTTCCCATTTCCACATTGGGATTTCCAATGGTTGCAACTTACCATAAGGTTTCTGGTGCTCTGCTTTTACCTGCATACAAGTCAAACATTTCGACACATGTTTAACCACATCTCGTTTCATACCTGGCCACCAATAGTTCACCCGAAGGTCACGATACATTTTAGTAGCCCCAGGATGAATTGAGTACTTTGACTTGTGCGCTTCTTCCAACAATGCAGACTTAAGTGGACAAGTGGGAGGTATCCACACTCGACCCCACCTAGTCTTCAAACCACGACTATCTTCATCAAGATTATGAGCTTGCCCTTTAATCCTGTCTCGTTTCCAATTTTCTTCCTTTAAAGCTTCAGTCTGGGCTTCCTTGATCTGTTCAATTAGCCCTGAAGTAATCACAAGCTGCATAGCTTTCACCTTAATTGGTTCATACTCTTCCTTCCTACTCAAGGCATCTGCCACTACATTTGCTTTACCATGATGATAAAGGATTTCACAATCATAGTCCTTGAGTAATTCCAGCCATCGTCTTTGCCTCATATTCAATTCCTTCTGAGTGAAGAAATATTTCAAGCTCTTATGATCAGTGTAAATGGTACACTTTACACCGTACAAATAATGCCTCCAGATTTTTAAGGCAAATACGACTGCTGCAAGTTCTAAATCATGAATAGGATAATTGATTTCATGGGTTTTCAGTTGTCTTGAGGCATAAGCAATCACCTTGCCTCGTTGCATAAGAACACAACCCAGACCAAGATAAGAAGCATCAGAATATACCACAAAATCATCAGGACCATCTGGTAATGTCAATATCGGTGCCTGAGTTAATTTGGACTTTAATTCTTGGAATGCTTTCTCTTGGTCATCACCCCACACAAACTTAACATCTTTTCTTGTAAGTTTGGTTAAAGATGAAGCAATCTTAGCAAAGTCTTGAATAAATCTACGATAATAACCGGCTAAGCCAAGAAAACTTCTGACGTCAGTTGGATTTTTGGGTAGACTCCAATTGGTCACCGCTTGAATTTTAGAAGGATCAACAAGAATGCCATCTGCATTTATCACATGTCCCAGAAATTGGACTTCATGCAGCCAGAAGGCGCATTTAGAAAATTTGGCATATAACTTCTCTCTACGGAGAGTTTCAAGTACCTCCCGTAAGTGACAAGCGTGATCACCTTCATTTTTGGAATAAACCAGAATATCATCAATAAAAACGATAACAGATCGATCCAACATGGGACGACACACCCGATTCATCAAGTCCATGAATGCAGCCGGTGCATTAGTCAGCCCAAAAGACATGACAAGAAATTCATAATGACCGTATCGGGTTCGAAACGCTGTTTTAGGAATATCTTCTTCCCTAACTTTAATTTGATGATAACCCGACCGAAGGTCAATTTTAGAGAACCAAGAAGCCCCTTGTAACTGATCGAAAAGATCATCGATCCGAGGCAAAGGATATTTGTTTTTCACCGTCACTTTATTAAGTTCTCGATAATCAATACACATACGAAAACTTCCGTCCTTCTTTTTAACAAAAAGAACTGGAGCACCCCAAGGCGAGATGCTTGGACGAATAAAACCTTTATCGAGAAGATCCTGCAATTGAGTCATCAACTCTTGCAACTCAGACGGTGCTAAACGATAAGGAGCTTTTGCTATAGGCTTGGCCCCTGGAATAAGATCGATTCTAAATTCAACATCTCTATCAAAGGGGATTCCCGGTAAATCATCCGGAAAGACATCAGGAAAATCCCTAACAATCGGGACATCCTCCAAACACTTTACTGTTTTCTCAGCATCAATAACATAAGCTAAGAAAGATTGGCCCCCATGATTCATATATTTCATGGCTTTGACCAAAGAACACAAAACAACCCCTCCACGTTTTTCTCCTTGGATGGACAATTCATAACCACTAGGGGTTATCAATTGTATAACTTTGCGATTACAAAGAATATTGGCTTTATAAGAAGATAGCCAATCCATTCCAATAACAACATCAAACTCCCCCAATACCATAGGTATTAAATCAACAACATAATCCTCGTTATTGATCGTAAGCTTACAGTTTCGATAAATATCAAACACACGAAAACTCTTAGAATCAGCAACCTCTACTTCTAACGGTACAGGCAACTTTTCTAAGACAAAAGATGGATGATGCACAAATTTTATAGACACAAAAGATCGATTGGCTCCAGAATCAAATAACACATAAGCAGGTATTGAATTAACAAAGAAGGTACCTGTCACCACATCAGATGTGACTTTAGCCTCCTCTGCAGAAATCTGGAAAGCTCTCCCTTTTGGTTTGGGCGCTTCCGGTTTCTTTCCCGAGCCTTGAGATTTAAACGATCGGCTATCATCACTAATCGGTGCTGCCCTCTTAAGTTCAGGGCACTCACTCCTCCTATGACCTGGCTTATAACAATGATAGCACAGACTAGGAGAGCTCATGCACTGGGTTGCCAAATGTCCTGGCTTCCCACATTTATAACAGACAACAGGCCTAACACGACATTCTCCCGCGTGCATCCTCCCACAATTGGGACAAGGTTTAGTAAAAACAGGCTTTTTAAACAATTTGGCAAACTTTGCCTTTTTAGACGAACCTGTTTCTGTTTCAGCCTTTCGTTTATCTCCGCGATCTTCTTGTCGTTTCAATTCCAATTCCCGTTCCCGGGCACAATTTATCAACTCATTAAGCGTCTCACACTTAGAAGGCATGAGAAACTCCCGGTACTTTGTGTTCAGCATAGTATGATACCGGTTTATCCACATCCTTTCAGTCTGAAGAAGATCCGGACAAAATTTAGCTTTATCGAAGAAAATGGCAGTGATAGTATCAACACTTTCATCCTTCTGCTGTAGATGCAGAAATTCATCAGTAATACGATCAATAGCGGCTTGAGGACAAAACCGCTTCAAGAAAAGTTCTTTAAACTGGGCCCACGTCAGCCCTTTTATTCCATCTCTGCCTTTTTCCTTCCTCAACAATTCCCACCAATCTTTGGCACGATCTTTCAACTGATTTCCAGCAAACATGACCTCATCAGACGGGTCACAATGACTAGTTTCAAACGTACTTTCAATATCAGATATCCAACGCTGGCTAATCAAGGGATCTACCTCCCCTTTGAACTCAGCTGGCTTACAAGCCATAAATTCTTTAAAAGTAGTTGTCTTAGAAGATTGTTTCATCTCCACTCCAGTTTCAAATTCAGACAACTCTTGATGAAGGAACTCTTTTAAGGAAGACTTAATTTCATCAATATATGTGGGCAAAGCAGCTTCAAAAGCCTTTGCCACCTCTTCCTTCACCATTATTTGAATTTCAGTGAGTTCCACCTTCTCACTGCTATTTACACCAGAGGTATGCTCGTCAGCCATTCGTGGCTGAAATCATATAATTAAACAATCAATATCATGTATTCACAATATTTAACAATCTTGTACTTATATAGTACATAATCACCTTACCTAATATTCAAAATCATGATACAATCTGACTTAATTAAGGAAACGGTTATGTCATAAGCATCTCATTATACTGGCCAGGCATAATAACATGTTTATCACACACTCGTGCCCTTAATTTCATCATCTCATTTCATAATTGAGAAGTTCGGTTCACACAATTTATACACACAACAATGTGTACATATACAATTCAATACATAAATACTGACCTCATACCTCCGGCTTAATGATCGAGGCTTGAATCGAACATTTAATCACATATCAAGAGCATAAGATTTGAGTCCAAGTGTGTTTCCAACACTTGAATCCCTCAAACCAATGCTCTGATACCAGCTTTGTAACCCCCGGTTACTATTCAACATTTTAAAATAATATCAGAGTTGGTCCCATCAAATTTTTCATTTTCAAACCTTGTTTAACCCTCTTTATTTAATAATATTAAACAAAGTTTAACACAAACGCAAACGTGTCACACATTTTACAATACTTATTTACATAAGTAAGTTTAAACCAAAATTTTAAAAGTTTGCAACAAGGTTTATCTGTTCGATTCCCAGTCCACCTCGATCCTTACAGCCGTGTACGTCATTTTTGACCTACAAACATCACACAATAATTCCCATTAGTTCATAAGAACTAAGTAAGTAAACTCCAATGGTTTCTCAACAATAAAATGTAAAAATACATTTTTCACAATCAACATTCAACTGAGTCATTTCTATTTGAATTGACTCTCACAATATAAAATATCACATTACCAATCATCAACTATTGCTCACAATAGTTTAATCAATATTACACTATGGGGTTCACATTCCTGTGCTTCCACCATAGCCAAATGCCAGCACCTCTGGCTATCCACCATTGTGGAGTCACAAATAATTCAAGTCTTAAGATGTTCACCAACCGGTACTTCCATCTAAGACAATTGACAGCACCTCTGTCTATCCACCATTGTGGAGTCATATATAATTCAAGTCTTAAGATGTTCACCAACCGGTACTTCCATCTAAGACAATTGACAGCACCTCTGTCTATCCACCATTGTGGAGTCATATATAATTCAAGTCTTAAGATGTTCACCAACCGGTACTTCCATCTAAGACAATTGACAGCACCTCTGTCTATCCACCATTGTGGAGTCATATATAATTCAAGTCTTAAGATGTTCACCAACCGGTACTTCCATCTAAGACAATTGACAGCACCTCTGTCTATCCACCATTGTGGAGTCATATATAATTCAAGTCTTAAGATGTTCACCAACCGGTACTTCCATCTAAGACAATTGCCAGCACCTCTGGCTATCCACCATTGTGGAGTCATATTTATTAAGTCTAAGATGTTCACCCACCGGTACTTCCATCTAGACAATTGCCAGCACCTCTGGCTATCCACCATTGTGGAGTCATAAATAATTCAATCAAATTACTATGATGTTCACCCAACCGGTATTTCCATCATAGAAGTCCCACACTATTATTTACCAAGGTATTGGATTTATCATAGGTTGTCGAACTTTTATTGTTCAACATTTCCCTATTACCAATGCCATATTTATCATATAAATTCATTCAACAAGAAATTCAATATTTATTATGTGATGTCATAGTTGTGGGATTACTTACCTTAATCAGACAAGAGATTAGCAACTGCAGGCTCCTTTCCTGCTCTATGACTAGTGGTTTGATTTCCACTACCACCACCTAGTTGCAAAATACATATATACAACTAGTTTCAACACGTATAGCACGTATAATCAAGTTCAACACACGTGACTGATTTGACTTTCTCAAAGTCAATTCATCACATAACTGACTCTATCTTACTATATTTAGCAAGTTTTAGTCAATTATCACACTTATTCATATTTCATGCCTTCCCAGGCAATTTATCAAATAATTGATGTTCATTATATTAGTTACGATCTTTAATCACTTTTTATTATTCAATATTTATTTTTAGATCAATAACTATTAATAATGGTAGCATCAATTCATCAAAATCATCATTTAATCTATGGATTATAATCCATAATTTATTTGAAATCATATTCAATCCATCCTGCTAGTTATCCTACCATGATATGGGTTTCATAACAACCGGACATTATCCCGGCTTCAAAACGAAGATTTCACCGTCAAAATATCAAGTTCTTCGTTTCTAACAATCCCTAGTTATCAACTAGGCAATAATCAATACCCATAATCATATTATTACAATCAAAACTAGATTTAATCCACACAATATCAAACTAGTAGGATAAAACAAACCGTTACCTGATCTGACGGATTTCTACGGTTAAAACAACGATCGGGACTTGAAAACACGATCCTATGCGCGATCTGGATGATTAGAAACCTTTGAAATGGAGTTTTGGTTGTTCAAAAATGGCTAGGGTCGTCTGGAGGTCGAGTAAGAACGAAAACGGACGATTTTGAGCGTTTCTATGCATTCTGATCGTTTTAAACAACTTTGGCCGACATATGTCCCTGGGCGCATAGCCTGGCTCCGGAGGGTTGGGGGTTAGGCGGTACGCCTAGCGGGTTTTTCTTCCAATATTTGATTTAAACTTCGTTTCGCGATTCCGGGAGCATACGAACTCCGTTTTGCGCACGGTTTTCGCCCACGTTCATCATTTTTCACATACTATCAATTCCCAATAACAAAAGTTACCAAATCCTCGTGGATTTCAAGCACGACCAAATGTGCTCTTGCCATTAATGACGTAATTCTTACATATTTTCCAATTACAACAACCACAATCGTTTAATTAACGATTATTTACAATACATTTATTATTAAAAACCGGTTGTTACATTGTTACATCCTGAGGTTTTTATGCCGGCAATTATAAGGGATTAAGGGCTTTTCCTCGTCTAAATCTCGTGTGTTTAGCTATTTTTCTGTTTCATATTTTCAAATATCCCTAGAGATACTCAGTGATATTTTTGTTGCAAGTTACACATAATTTATATTATTGATTATAAAACACAATATCCATTTTTCTAATTCAGTTTTGTTAAAAATTATACTTGTTAATTTTTACCCGAAACACATCCAATTTCACCAATATCCAAAACAAGGAATTAAAAGTACCAAAGGTTAGCTTGGTAAATTCAAAAGATGCACACAAATGGAATTTTTTAGGTATACTAATTTTTATTTTACATTAGGTGTTCATATTCACTGATAACCACATTGATCTTGGTACTGATATGCACTTTTTCTTCTCACAAATTTCCAAGCCTGTTGGCAATCGATTTCAGCACATCCGCTAATACGTCAATATGTCTTTATTTTCTTTAGTCAGGCCACATTTTTCAATTTTTGTTAAGTCAACCATACCTTTGAACCTTAAATCGTTCATTACCAAATATGCTACATATTAATCATTGCATGTTTTCTTTATGTCCCCCTTTTTGCTACTCATATCATGTGTCCATTTGTCTTAACAAATATGATTCTTTATTCGTGCGACTTCAATACGCAGCCCAAATTCATTCAATTGTAGCTTAATCTCATCAAGTTTTGCTACGGTTGCTTCATGAACTGGACGTGCAATCTTGTATCATATCTCATCTAGTTCATTTTTCAGGTCTTTAAATAGCTTATTAGCTTCTACATCTTGAAGATATATTTCCACATATCTAATGTTAACCTTCAGTTGTAACATAAGCATTTTATATTCTTCCAATAAAAATTCAAATTCACCTGTGGGAGGATTTACAGGTTCTCTCAATATCAGGTCAATAGCCAAGTTGTGTCGGTCTCTCAAACCCATTATATCTACAATTAAATGTTTTTTATAGCCGTCATACTTTTCTCTTGTTAGTTCCTCATCAAAGGCGAAATTATCAATTATATCGCAACATTCCTTGTGTTACGTATGAAAGTCTGTTTTTGCAATAACCAAATGTTTGAAACAATCAATCGTGGTTGAAGTGTATAATTGTTTTATACATGTGTATATACATATTAAAAAAATATTTTACCATCTACAATGTTTCCAATGCCATCAAACAATTATGGACTCCCATCATATTTCATATTTTGAACCACATAGATGTTCGATCAACTTTTCTTGTTCATCAAGGAAACTAGATTGCATATAAAGCACTAAAAATTAGGGGTGTCAATCGTGTCGGGTTGGTGGGTTAGCAGATTAACAGGTTACGGGTTGGCGGGTCGAATTTTGCATCCCGAACCTGACCCATATATTTATTCGTATCAAAGTTTTCAATCCTAACCCGGATTTACATAAATTCGAGCCAACCCGAACCTGACCCGTTTAACCCGTTTATATAAATAAATCAAACTAAGTTAAATATTGTAAGTTGGTTGTTGTTTGAAAGTACATCAATAATAAAATGATTAGTATTTGTGTAGAAGCAACGAATAGTTAGTACAGTAGTTTAACAAAAAATTAATATTATTATAACTAAAAATATAATTATGTAATCATAATTATAAAGTATGAAATTTAAAATAAAATGGTTTGTATAGTTAACTAAAAAAAAAATTAAAATCTTTTTTTAGATGAAAAAATATATAAATTTTGTTACTTAATCAATTAAAGTATGGTAAACAATAAAAAAAACAACGAAATATATGTTACAGGAAAGAAAAAAAAATTAATAATTTTGAAACCTTAAACTGGTTAACAGGTCAACCCGTTTATAAATGGGTCAACCCGAACCCGGCCTGTTTTATAAACAGGTCAACCCGAACACGACCAGATTTTTTAAACGGGTTATACTTGCCAACCCAAAACTTGATTATTTTCGTGTCGTGTTCGGGTCGTGTTTCAGGTCGTGTCAGAAATTGTCACCCCTACTAAAAATTACCTGTCTTTAATTTTTAGTCACATCATATCTAAGAGACATTTTTACCGCATTTCCCAAAATCATCAATTCATCGAAACTATCATCTTTCTTTATAGCATCCACTAATTTGTCAACGTGTTCTTCTAGTGCTTTACCACATTCTTTGACAAATGTTTCTGTAAAACCACTCTCGGGTTCAAACATGTTAAACGTAGGCAATTTTTGGGACATTGCTATTACCTGCAAAGTTGATTCCGATATACAATTCTTTTTAAAATATATTCCAATACTTTCTATTTGACTCATAAATTCATTGAAACTATATATCGTAATTAAAGATGGCAATTTTCAAGCAAATCAAAAGAAATGTGTTAGTTTGTGTAAACAATTGTTATATAATAGTTAAAATGGGTAACATTATAACATGAAATGAGTTGAGATAGGTAATACTTTAACAGAATATGGGTCAAGATGAGTAACCTTAAAACTATGTGAATGCAATAGATTCAAACGTTTAAAAATGATTAGTAACATATTTGATAAGAAAATCATTAAAAATTATCCTAATAAATGATTTGTTTAGTTATAATACATTTTGACTAAAATCAATTTAATGTTTTTTAAAAACAATCTATTTAGACCCACACGGATTTTGCTTGAAACATGTTCTGACCCACACCCATCATGACCCGAACCTACACTGACCTGACCCGATCCAACTCGATTCAACCCGCCCATTTTGTCAGGATTAGTCATAATTGACCATAACTAGAGCCTAACTATTTTATTTATATTTATTTTTCAAGTTATGTATTACTATTAGAGATTAGTGATAGTTATAATTTTTTATATATATAGTATGACTTATCCTCTCATTTGACATGTTTTTATTTGCCGTAGATAACAACACCAGCAAACTTCCACCACCACGTAATTATCATCACTCTCATTTTCTGCCTAATGATTACTCTAACCAACCCTTTCGATTGATCACTCCAAAAACCCAAAAAATTACACCAAATCCTCTACATCCGGATTCAAAACATAGAAAACATACAAATCGGAAAGAAATCAATCGACATCAAAAATGGAACAAGCGATTTTGAAAAACCGAGTTCTTCAAAACATCATGAAATGGAGGTGTTCGTCTTGTAAGCCATGATTTAAAGGTTTTAATCTCAACTAACTCGGCCATTAACGTTTCCATTCATTACTTCATAGGGTCAAATTAATTACATTTTTGTGCTTATTTTAAATATGCTTTCAGTTGGTTTAGGGATGAAGCTTTTGAAGGGACTGGAATTACCCAGCCCATGCCGTTGTTCCGCTTAAAATAATCGATTTAGTACTATTTCGTTGGAAATTTAAGTATTAAGTCGGGTCTCCTTTTTTTTTTCCTTCTTAAAAACCATTCGAAGATTTTTTCTTTAACTTTTCAAGCTCTCCTACTCCTTGGTTTATATTTCGACTTAATTTTGTTTGGAAATAAGTTTAGTTAAATCTATCACGTTTTTATTAGATATTATATACTAGCCTAGAATCCCGTGTATTATACGGGTTGAGTAGTAAGAAAACATAAAATTATTATATGTATATATAATAAAAAATGAGATAATCGTTTAGAAAGAAAAATCGTACAAGTAAAAATCACTTAATACAAGAATTAGGGTTTGTGTTTAATTTATTAAAAACCTAAAATAAGGGGTTTCTAATTGAGTATAAAATGATTCATGTAAAAATTAGTTTTGGGTTAAGTAATAGTCGAAAAAATGAAAATTTTGAGATGCTAAAAAATTGACAAGTGTGCCGTAAATATAATCATTTATTATTAGTTTAGGAAGATTTGAATTAATATTACTAGTTAATCTACAGACTACAAGAGCAGTTACCCATTTGGCTCTTCGATTCCCAATTAAGGGTTTCGTTCGATATCCAATTCTCTGCATCTGAAAATGGCGATGAGGAATTTCTTCAACGAGATTAGGGGAATGAAAGTGACGGACGTTCCGAAGCACGTGAAGCCGATGGTAACAACAAGCAATGCCAAGAATTTTATCCAGAAATCTTTGGATAATTACCATGCCAAATATATCCAGACCGACTCCATCATGCCGCTATATCATGTCTGCTTTGGTGGCATGATCTTCTCTTACCTCGTCGCTCTTCCTGAGGAGCGTCGTCACCTCGAACACCAGCAACATGCTAAAGACCATTGACCTGCTCTTCCGATCCAGGTATATTATAAGTGTAATTGGTTCTGACTGAATAAATCGTATCGTAATTGTATTTTGATCATTATTCTATCTGATCATCATCAATTGAATTTTCTGTTTCTATAATAAAGTTAGGTACTTAGATAATAGATAAAATTGGATGTTGGTTTATTTGTTACAAACACTCCAGGGAAGGGGAAAAATCCCTCCTAACTGAAATCTTGGTGATATCTACTTGATGATATATTTTAAGCAAAAATTATTAATGTTATATTCCTGTATACTAATGTGTATATATCGTTGATTCTTAAGGATTGCAGCTGACTTATTTACCAGGAAATAGTCTTGATTTAGGGTTTCTGTGAATCTGTGATGTGCAGTTGTACATACCAAATGTGGTGTCACGATCTTCCATAACTGTTGATGACAAATACATGCATATAGTCATGTAGGTTGACCAATTAAAAGGAGGGATTTTTAGGTTTCAAATCATGGAATTAGAAACTAACAAAAGTTTTATAACTAAATATACATGTCAATTGAGGATAAGGATCCAAATAAAGCATAAGCACGCTAAGATCCAAACTTCATGTTTAATCTTAGTGTTGGATAATTCTTTTTTCCTGGTCTTAATTTTGCGTCTCTTTGTATGCTAAAACATATATAAACCCACCCTAATCCCCAATTGATTGTTAGCGAGTCAAGTATGTTTTCTAAGTAAAGCACAATTGGTGGTGGTGTTGAGTTAGCTATTCTGCATATGGTCATTTATGTGCCAGGTTTCTTGCACTATTTGATATATGAATAGCGCCACTTTCATGTATGCTGCGGCACTGCCTTTTGCCCATCAAAAGGAAAGACTGGCAGGTGTTGTATCTTGTTATAAGGACTGACATTTGTTCTAAAATGTGCACCCATCTAGGGCAAGATGTAATATGGAGATGTACAAACACAGGCTGACATGAGGTGTTGCTTTTTTACGTTACACAGTGAGGCGTGCCCTTGAGCTTTTTTGTGCATTAAATGCTTTTTTTTTTCCTCGTATTTTTTCTCATCTTGCTTTTCAGCTATGTTTCACTTCCATGAAGATTTGGGTTAGGAAAGTGAGAAAGGAGAGGAGATTGATAGTTTTTTCGCTGAAAAAGTGAGAATGGAGAGGAAGAATGTGATAGAAAGTCTGTCATAGAATGAGAATTAGGATATCTGTAATTGTAGGTTGGAGGGGGGGGGGGGGGGGGGGTTGTGACCGAAGTATGATGCCTTGGTCACGCCCCCATGGCGCCCCTCCACCATTACACCCTAGGTGACCTAGTCGTGACGAGTTCTAAATGATTGTGGTCGCAATCATGATGTTTTTTTAACCAATAAAGAAACCATCACCCTCCATTTTTTCACCCATGATATTTTACCATTGCACACTTATTCTACTTACGCTCACTAACCAACACTCTTGTGTGGTTCCTACGTGGCATGCAGTCAGGCTTCTGTCACACATAGCCTTACAACTTACCCTCAAGACTATACATCTGTGATGTGTTTATTTTACAGCTGTACTATCTTTAATGTGGACCACCAGTGACTAGCCTTTTGCCTAAGAAAGATAGGTTCTTTCTTATATGTATTTTAAGTATATCTTGTTATTATTAGCGATTTTTTTTTTATTTCTAAGCATATGATTATTCTTTATCTTTATAGAAGTCAGGACTATTGTATGTATTTTTATGTATATTCTTCACTGTCAAGTAGCTGTGGCCTGTGAGTAGTTTTGATTGTTGATGTGCCAATTTGGTTTCCTTAAGATGATCCTCAAAAACAAAAAAGATCTCAGAAAGAAACAAGATGCTTGGATTGAAAATCGAGGGCTTTTCTATTCTAGTCACAAAGTATAAAAATACAATTTTTAGATGTTTTGACATGTTTTAGGCTTGTTTGGGCTAGTCTAAGCTGTTTTAGGTTGATTGGAGGATTCCTGACTGGTGTAATTGTTTCATAAATGTCCAGAAAATTCCCAAAGTTAGCCGAAACTCTGCCTGAAAATGCACCTAAGTGTCTTGAAATAATGCACGTAAGTATGATGACATAATGATTCGAAAAGAGTTTAATTTAAACAAAAGTACACAACCCAATGGCCTTTCGAGGCGACAAGACTGCACTGGGTTGTGCCTGGGTGCCTTGTCAAATGTCACGTTCCTTGTGTGCTTTTGACAACATAGGATTGACCAAAGCCTGAAATTGATAGTTTGTGACTTGGTGGGCTCATAAAGCTATTTGGATAGTTTTAGTGAAGATATAAGTTTAAAATAGTTGGGAAACCTACAAGTTTTGAGCAGTATAAAACTGTACTGGAGCCTAAGAAATAAGAGGGGGGTGGGGGGTGGGTTGGTTCAGTATCTCCTATGTATATCTTCAGGTTATTGCTTATCCTATGCTATGCTATCCTATCTTTCCTTATATATGTGAATCTTGATTCGTGTCCCATGGTGGTGTAGCTTTAAAATTCAACAATATATGCCCCACGTAGGATAGTCTGTTGTCTTACTCATATTATGTAGTATTTTTGCGTACTTGTGGTTTCTATTCTGGTTCAGTCATCCTATAGGATTTTATTAACATGTAATTATCTATATCTACATGTGATGCAACAGCTAAGATCTGAATCTGTTGTGATTTGCAGGTTTTGAGAGGGAGCATCGCAATTTCTTATTTGGTTTTAAAAATAAAATAATTTCCTATGTTAAGGAAAAGAATTGTTGGACATAATTATTAAACCTTTTTGTTGATTTCTTATTTGCTTTCTCCCTTTCACGTCTATTTCTTACTGTTTGCTTGATTATTAGTTTGTTTTGGCGTGGGGTTTTTCTTTAAAAATAATCTTTTCTAGGGTAGAGGTAATGGTTGTTCACATTTTATCATACCAAACACCTATTAAAAGCAGAGTGAGATTTAATTGTTACGGTTGCTGCTGCTCTTGTTGTGTATGTTAGGTTGTTTACGATGCGTATGGATGTTGGTTGGACACGAATCAAGATTCACATATTTGAGGTGGTGCTGTAGTGGAATGGAAGCCAATCCCATCCACCTTTGGCCTTTGGGGTACTTAGGGGTGTAAACGAACCAAGGTAGCTCGTGAAATGCTCGAGATCGGATCGGTAAAAAGCTCGAACGAGCCGAGCCTTAACGAGCCCGAGCTCGAGCCCAAAAGTGTGGCTCGTTTAGTTATCGAGCCCGAGCTCGAGCTTTACTTAACGAGCTCGAGCCGGCTCGCGAGCCTTAACGAGCTTTTTGTTTATATATTTTTTATTTATTATATTAAGTGTTTATTTATAAAATTAATTATTTTTATATATGAAATTATGATAAATATATTTAAATTAAATATTTTAGGTTAAATTTATAAAATATAGTTATAAATATAATTAAATTAGTAATTAAAGTAAATAAATTAAATAAATAAAATCTAAACGAGCCTAGCCGAGCCGAGCTTGAGCCTAAAAATTCTTTAACGAGCTCGAGCTCGAGCCCTAATTTATCTTAACGAGCCGAGCTTGAGCTCGAGCCTTAACGAGCTCGGGATCGGCTCGGCTCGTTTACACCCCTAGGTACTGTAGCCAAATGTAATTGCAAGAATCAGGTTTTCACCAACAAAAGTCTTAAAATTAAATATGCATGTCAAGCTTGCATGAGAGAAGGCAGGATTAGACGGAAAATATCCTCAAATTTTGGGATTTACAGATCTTTCAGTTTATGCATCAAAATATCACAAACATCTATCTTCTTGCATATTAAACTTGTTTACGAGTGATTCTCAAATACAAATGAACATATATTATTTATGAACATATATTATTTGAAAAAAAAAATCATTTTTTGCATATATATTGTTTATGAACATTTTTAGTCAAACATATTAGATATAATCATTATAATAATCATAATTGAAAATATCTTAAAATAATGTTTCAAAATGACAATTTATAAATTTGGTGATTTTCTCAAGTTCAAGCCTACTAATAACATATGCATAACATCGTCTCTCTCTATATATACACACACATATACATGCAAATACATGATCAACATTTAACTCACAAGCGGATGAATTGTGGTTTTTACAACATGTTCTGAATTGAATGAACTTTAAGCATTGCTGCACCAATGCGGTACTCTTCATATTCGCCTAGACTTAGGCTCTCAATGTTCCTCAAATCTGGTATACCCTTGGTTTTCATTTCTATCTCTTCACATACTTTGGTTAATTTTTCCATTTTTGCTTTGGATATCTAACGTTTAGTTTTCGAATTTATTATATATTTCCACATACTCCCAATCATCCATTTCATTCATAATCTCAAGAGAAGCTCGCACAGGGTTAGAGGCCTCATATACGTCTCTAGAAAATGGGTTCAAAACCTTGTGTCTGGCAGCGTATAGTGTTTTCTTCAAAGGTTTAATTCGATCAACAGTCGTATCTTCCACCTCGGCTTCTATTTTTTCAATGCCAGACCAAATATCGGATGTAAGCCTTATATACTGTAAAGCAGCTCATCAAACTTGGTTACGAATGGTTCTCAAACACAAATGAACATATTTTATTTGAAAAAAAAAATCAACATTTTTAGTCCCATATATTAGATATAATCATTATAATAATCATAATTGAAAGTATCTTAAAATAATGCTTCAGGGCTTTAAGTTACAAATTAATATGTTTCTAATGAGAATACAAACTTCAATTGTCTGGGTTTTTAGTTTAAATATTAAGATTATAAACTAAAAATAATAGAAAAAAAAGCATGGAAAATACATTAAATAAATGAACTATTCATTTAAGTAAACATATGAAATTTTTTATTTGTGTTTGTTCATTTGTTAAACAAACACTCCGTCAAATGATTCATAAATTGATCGTATGTTTGATTTACTTACAACCATGTGTTTACTTTTTAATAAAATAAACATTAGTCTCCTTATCATTTGGTTTATTTTGATAGTCTAGACTTACTTTTTGGCTTGGATTTAATGTTTTTTAGGCCTAGTAAAGCATGGTAAAGTACTAAAGGGAATGGGCTGAATTAGGCATGGTATTGGGTCAAGATGAATTCTGATCAGATCCGATCATTTAAAAAAAATCAAACTAAGTTTCAGTAATTACGAGGCTTTAGAAATATGACAACATTGAATAATTGATTTTTAATTATGTTAAGACTTAGCTTATGTAATGAATTGGCGTTTGTATCCCCCCTCCCCCGGCGTATCTTTATACTATTAGCATTGTGCTTACCATCCTTTCGGATGCCACTGGATACATTTTTTATTTCTCTCCAAAAAAAGGGGCATTCCTAGCAGGAGCTAGTGTCCATTTAAACAGATTTTTGTTGAGCCAAATTATATAATGTGGTGATAAAAGGTGAGTATATTTTGGGATGCCTTGCCAACAAAGCGATTCATGGCAACCAATCGCCCATTCAACATTTGGACTCCTTCAATGACAAGGGAGAGGGCATTCACAATTTCGCATTATGGCATCCTCCTTTTCTTGATTTACATGGAACCCTTATTTTGCACTAAAACAACATTCGTTAGGTGAGGAATCTTTACAAAGATGAAATGTATATCAATTGAGAAGAATCAAGAAAGCATGCAGTGTGATTTTGTTATCTTTTACCATTCCACTAGTAAGGTGAAGGAAAGTTGAATTGTAGGAATTTGATAGATTTCAATTTCTTCATGTGTTCAACCAAACATGAAACGTATATAAATTCCAATTACAATCTAATCAAACACATTATGTGAGCCAAAGAGAGCCTAAGGTATTTGAGTATGATTATGCTAATGCTTTGGAGTTTATAAATAGGAGATCTTGTTTGTTATGTTTAATTTATTCCAACAAAAAAAAAAGATCAAGTTCACGAATTTCTTGTGATTTTGGGCCATCATGATTATCTTGTGAATTTGGATTTTGGACCATGGTGATTATCTTGTGATTTTGGACCACTCGGCCAAATTATAGGTCCCATGTATCGTTTAAATGTAACACAAGTTCCCTTGGAATGCACAAGTGCACATAACCAGTTGCGCTACCTCACATACGTCTTAACATCTCTAAACAAATTGATTTTAACCACTAACAAAGTTTCAAAAAAAAAAGGAATAACAAATAGCAACCTACAATGAAAGGAAGACGCATGTACGAGACAACCGACATTTCAAATTAAGATATATAGAATAGAATTGTTAGTTTCGTATTATTCGCGCAACGCGCAGACTGATTAGAATTTAACCCGACGTCTTTGATCTTAAAACTAGCTCATGGAGCATGCGAAAACAACACCTCATAAAGAGATTTTGAGTTTTGACAGGGTGAGATGGCAAAGCATCTAAATGGCTTATTATATTGGGCACCTTCATCATCCATATATGGTAATTCCGGGATCTTGGCCCTCAATGTTAAGGAGATGGTATTTTCGAAGATTAAACTGCCCGTTCGACTACACAGAGGCGAACCTACTTAATGGGTATGGGGGTCGACCGACCCTCATAAACTTCTGATTTTTAATGTTGTATATACGATCTAATCTCGACCGAACCCCAACAAATTTTGTCACCGACCCCCATGAAAATTTGACGAATCAGATGAAACCTAATTAATACTCAAATAACTCAAAATTAATAATTTAACTCAATACCTGATAAGTCATACCATACTTAAAAAAAGTAATAAGACCCAAATTTGTATATTGCATGATTGAATTTGATGTCCATAAATAATGTTTGGATCCCTACTAAAAAATGGGCTAAAGTAATAACTTACTTATATACACTTTTATCCTTTACATCAGACCAACCACAATTTATATATTGAGTGATTATTGTATAATTTCAGAAGTTCAAACTTATTAGCATGATGAAAAAATTAGTTGATTTGTAATTTAAATAGTATTTTTTCGAATTATGTTAAAAGAAAATCAATTTTATCATATCATCATAATCAATTAGATGATTATATGACTTGTTTTCATTTTTTGTGTGATCTGACCCGACCCAATTCGAATTGGTCAAAAAAATATTTAACGACAAATAACCACTTAAATTCCGACACCCATAAAAAAAAATTTCTAGGTCTACCACTGCGACTACACAAATATGCACGACCTCTTTTGGGATCCACAGACGGATGCATTTCCATGGTTCAGTCGTTTTATGGCACGAAAGTGTTAATAAAGTCCAACTGGTTGACAAATATGCATGATTTATGACCATCCTAGATACAATATCATTTTCGAATTGCATAAACAAAAACTTCTGATAAAGGATTGCAATATTACAAAAGTAACTATAACAAAATATACACACTTAGGTCTAGATGGTGATTTTTTAACAACTTATTAACTAAACGCCTATCCCATCTGTAATTCCACGAATCGAATCTTCAGGCGACTGAGCCGGAAACACCAAATTATCATATACGACACTAGCAACGCCTGCTCCGATCAAGGGTCCGATCCAGTAAACCGCTTGGTTCTTGAAGCTTCCTCCAACCACGCCTGACCCAAACGAGTATGCCGGGTTCATTGACCCGCCTGTAAACGGGCCTGAAGCCAACACATTAGCACCCGCTATGAATCCAATTACCAATGGCCCAATCGTGCCAAACGCACCTCGTCTTGGATCTCCAGCAGCGTAAACAGTGTACACCAACGCAAATGTCATCACGCCTTCTAGAATCGATGCTCCAAATCCCGTCATTTCGTCGGGAATACCGTGAACCGGAACATTCTAGATAAATCATCAAAATATCGGGTGAATCCAAAGAAATTCTTGCTTAGAAACGAGTTTTAAATCCATGAAATACATAAACATGTTTTCAACAAAAAAAATAAAAATAAAAGTAATTTCAGAGAAACCAAAACTTGTTAGTCAAAATGTTGGAGTGTCATCATAAGTAATCTTGATTTTTAGCCAAGAACCAGAATCAATCATAAAGAATTTCAATACCTGTGATACAGTCATAAATTTCAATACCATACACGCAATAATGGATCCAAGCATTTGAGACATACAGTAGAAGATTGCCAACGGGATACTAATATGACCGCCAACAGCCATACCAAACGTCACCGCCGGATTCACATGACCACCGGAAACATTAACCGCTACATAAACCGCCACCGATAACGCAAAGGCGGTTGCAATCGCCGTCGCTACCAGACCGAACTGATCAAGCATTGGTGATTCCGGTGTCATCTTCCCTACAAAAAAAATCATTCGGAACTTTCAATTACAATCCATCACTGCACGTAACGCATGAAATAGAGAATGAAAAAGATACTGGAAGACATGGCGGAGCCGTTGGCGGCGAACACGAAGAAGAAGGTGGAGATAAACTCTGCAAGGTAGGATCTAACGGCGGCGGGAGTAAGTGCGTGTTCGAATCTGTCGCTCAGAGACGCCATTGATGTTGAATTGTAGAAACAAACGGTTTTACAGGTTTTGATGTTTTATTTTCAAACTTCAACTTCCTGATGCACGTGGCTTTATGTGATTTGTTAAGTTTAATATTATGTTTTGTGTATTTGCTCCGCTTGTAAATTTCTATTTACTTGTCTAACCCTTTATTTTGTACGTAGGTTCGGTCAAAGACTTGATTTAAAAAATCTCATAAATAAGCTTGTTGGATTTTGGCTCGGTTGTAAACAAGCTAATCGGTTCGGTTTGGTTTATAAACAAACTGAGCACGAGCAAAGGTTAGCTCGCTCCTTGCTTATTTGATTTTGCTCGAATTTATTAATTTATTACACACACACTTTCTATATTTTTAACATAAAATAGACAAATGCTTAAATCTTTAAAAAGTAAATATTCACAATTCAGGCTCGATTTGTATAATGCGTTGAAACTGATGACTTTTGAATAAAGAATTAGGAATTACATGTATTCTTTTTAACTTTCAAAATTAAAGGTAGACATATTAAGACCACCAAACTTAAAAAGTATTTGTAGTTATGTTTTGTCATTGGGGAAAAACAATTATTTCAGATTTTACTTCAACTTTTAGGTTTAAATTTTGAGTTATGATAGAACCTGCCAAAATATAAACTACCACCATGTAATGATACATTTTGCAACTTAACAAATTATTGTCTCAAATAAATTGTTTTGTACGTTTTTATGTTTCTGCTCTGCGTTAATATATGACATCTTCCAAACCTGTCATGAATAAGTCCAAATGTATTTACAAGTTTATCTATTTTCTCCCACATACGCAAATAACACAATTACAAAAATAAAGAAAAAAATATATTATAAACTTTGAAGCATATTCATACATATGCAATTGAGTTTTCCCCTTCTTCTAACTTCTAAATCAAGTATTCAAGTTGGCCAATTTCTGTACCATCCGGCCCATGCAGAAACAAGCCCACTAATACCAAGTGTTACAGCATGATTACAAAACGGGTTGGGCTCTATATCAGCTAACCCGATAATCAAATCTGCCAAATTTGCAGCCACTGCCATTAATCTCATCACTCTGTCAACTTGAATCTTCTTAATTTCATCCCCTTTATCATTTGATTCTGACAACAAACCCTTTTTAATCCTTCTTTCCTCTTCAATCCCTTCTTTGATCATTATAAATTCTATGACACAAAAAAACACATACCCGAGTGATTCCCCAAAAGCAGATATAAAGCTCATTCTTCTAGCCAGATTTGCATCCAGAACTCCCGTTCTTGATAACCAGAGGAAATGGTCAAAAAAGAAATAAACCATTTCACCTGCGTTAGCAAAGACTGAGAGAAACCTGTAAGTTGGGGTTGGGCCCGGATTTCTCCTTAGGGCGTTGAAGCCTGTGAGAAACCGTCCGGTCCTGAAGGCTTTTCGACTTAAGCCTGATGCCACCTCACACTGTTTGGCCCGATGGGCAGCGTTCGGATTGGTTGTTTCGAGATGCCAAACAAGAAGCTTTGATACATATTGGAACGTTTTGACAAGCTTGTCAATACCATCTCTCTTTGCTAGGAAGATAACCAGTTTGTCTACTTTGTCATTCATTGTATGAGTTCTAAGGGTGAGAATATGTGTGATTTGTGAAAGAAATAGTGATGAGGGTGACAGAGAGAGCCACAAGTTAGGGGTTGGTTTTGGATAAAACAAATTTATATATGGATGGACAATATTTTTCTCATGTTTATCCCAGAAAAGAATATTTTGTCATCTACTTAATTTATAAAAATTTAACCAAATAAAAATAAGAAAAATACGCAGTAATATGATAGATTAAATGAAAAAGAAAAAAAAATTTCCGAGCTTTCTTGTTTCCCTAAACATGACGGTTCATCTTGGCCAAACAAAAAACAAAAAATAATGTATATAAAGGTGAAATTAATATTGTCGACACGTATTCGATCTATTCTGAATTCGGATAACGCATTATAAAATAATATTATTAATCTTAAGACATAGCTTTAGTGGTACACAAACCGGGGTTTTTAGCCAAACCGGTTCTAGTTAGGAACCGGTCCGGTTTGGTCAATGATGGTCCTAAACCGGTTTGGGGTGAAACTGGTTCGGTTTGAAAACCGGTTTGAGAGAAGGAAATGTCAACCTATAAGAATCGGTTCGGAGTGTTGAAACCGGTTTGGATGGGTTTGAAACCGGTTCGGATAGGTTTAGGAAATGGTTTAACGGTAAAATCTCGAACTGATGCTAAACCGACATTTCGGGCCGGTTTGAACGGAACCGGTTTGAAATCGATAAAATACCGGTTTATAAACCAGTTTGGAACCCTTTTTTTTGCGCAAATATAATAGCTTTGGTAGTTGAACCCAAACCTAACCAAAATTTTACAGGTTTAAGTAATGAACAAATAAGTAAATAACCTCACTTGTCCAAAACCCTTGGACCAACAAATATTTAAAATATTACATAAATCATTAATTTAATATGTTAATATTACTGTCTATACATTAATTGTAACGGGCCAACGTGATGCTTCTTCAGTTCTTATCGGACCTCTATGGGCTGTCAAAGAATCTCAAATCTTCAAGAGAAAATGGCCCAAACATATAATACGTTCTCAATCATAACTATCTACAGCGGTCACTCCACTGAAAACCCTTCCCCATTGAAATTTTCTCCCACGTCATCACCCCATTGAAAACCTTTAACACCCACAATGGTCACCTCACTAAAAACCCTTCCCCACTATTCCACATCATCAACAATTAAAATTAAATAAAAAACATTACTCTAATTTAAAATAATTCAATATTTTACAAAAAAACACACATTACATTAAAAAAAACAAAAACATATTAAAAATATACTAGTCGCCTTAGATGCTGCGAACAACAATATCGGTGCGAACCCTTTCAATATGTTCGACCAAATCGGCTTTTAACGACTCGTGAATGCTTTTGTTTCGCAACGCCAAAATTTGGTTATCTCTGCGCGGGTCATCAATGTCAAAAGGAGATGACGGTTTGTCTTCATCGGGTACAAACGGGCTAATCGACTTGCCCTTACATTCAAGTATCATATTGTGTATTATGATACAGGCATACATAACGGATCTAATTTTTTTGGGATGACATGCTCTAGCCGGATTTTTTATAATATGAAATCTTTTTTTAAGAACACCAAAAGCCCGCTCAATATCCTTCCTTACACCCTCTTGAGCTACTTGAAACCTTTCCTGTTTAAAGGTTGTTGGACATGTTATTGTTTGCATAAAAACCGGCCATTCTGGGTAAATCTCGTCAGCGAGATAGTAACCGTGAGCGTACTTGTTATCGTTACAAAGAAACGATGATTGTGGAAACACACTGTTTTCCATATCATTGAGTAACGGCGACGAGTTTAGAACGTTTACGTCGTTATTCGCACCGGGCATGCCAAAATATGCATGCCAAATCCATAAATCATGTGAAGCAACTACTTCAAGAATAATCGAGAGGCATCCGTGATCGCCTCTCATAAATTGTCTTCTCCATGCAACCGGACAATTTTCCCAATCCCAGTGCATACAATCAATACTACCAAGCATACCGGGAAACCCATGATAATTTTCATGGTGTTCATACAAATTCATAACATCATTATAATTTGGTTTGCGCACATATTTAGGACCATAGAGTTGACGGATATTCTTACAGAAATTATAAAAGCATTCTCTGGAAGTGTTGTCTGACATCTGTAAATAGTAATCCATTAAGTCTGCCGTATTCCCGTATGCCAATTGTCGAATAGCCGACGTACACTTTTGTAAAGGTGTAAATCCTCGCTTGCCGCGAGCATTCCATCTCAATTGAAAATAAGTATCCGCAACCTCCAGGTCCTTCACGATACGTTCAAATAGAGGTCGTTGCATCCGGAAACGCCTCTTGAACAACATCTCATTATACAACGGTTCGTTTCCAAAATAATGACGCATCAACAGATCATGCCCAGCTTCCCTGTCTCGATTAATTTGAATTTTTCTAATTATAGGCCGAGGAATCTGAGAAGCGTTTTCTTGAGCCATCGTAGACAAAGACGAGATAAAAAGTTCAATACCCTCGCTATCAGAAGATGAAGAGGATGATGATAACACCGGAGAGGATGATGTCATTTTAATAAAAAAAATAAATTGTATAAAAATTAAGAGAGTTTTGAATGAAAATGAGTGTGTAAAATGGTTGAAATGAGAGGTTTATATAAAGATTGATTTTATTATTATTATTATTATTTTAATTTCTAGCCGTTAAAAAGGAGTATGGGGCCTACCATTTTGAAACCAACCAATGAGGTTCATTGATACCGAACGGGGAGCGGGGGCCGTTCCGGCTAGTTGGGCGGGGCACCGCTGGCCTAGGGGCGGCGTTCACGCTGCGCACCGCGGCGGGGGAAAAGCCCGCTGGCTGGGCGGGACACCCACTGTGGGTGGTCTAATAATTTTAAGAAGCCATAAAACCTTTTCCTTTTATTCATTGAAAATTACTTGAATTTCAAAACATAGACTAAAGTGAAAATTTGTAAAGCATTGATTTCTAAGTAGTCATACGAAGGTTTAAAACCCCCTTTATTTTAGTTTGAAACGACAAAAAATAAATAAATCAGTATCCAAGAAAATTAACTAAATAAAATTGTTTAATAATCAATTCGAGAATTTTCTTGGGCTTGATATAAATTTTATTTGTTACTACTCACGTTTAAATAGTCACAGGGGCTGCTGAACTGATTTGAAGGTCTCAAACGAACTACAAACCTGAGGGTAACTATTCAAGTTAGAGATATATCGGCTATGATGGTGTTTCGTTTTCATTCATGGTGATATAAGCCTCATGAAGAACCTCTTAAAAAAACACATAATTTTATATAAATAAAATCACTTGGATACTTTTTTAATAAGTTTATGAGAATGACCATTTATTCAAGTTCAAGATGGTTCAAGGATCAAGTTAATTTGTAGATGTTCCAAATTTCTAACGATATAACTTGTAATATATGTCATTAAAAATTAATGAAACCAACCATTAGCCATTTTTTATTAATTAACATGCGATTATATCTTTTTAGTGGATGAGAAAACAGGAAATCAGCTGACTCGGACTTGCATTTGTTGACAACGAAGAAAGCATATGACACGTGTAATCCTCTGAATGGCCAGTAGAAGGACGTACGTCAGCATGGTTGCCACGTAGGATAAGTAGGTCCCGGTATATTCGTAGCGAATCATGGGATAGAACACGAAAGGAATTATGCTATGTGATATGCGAATATGCTTCTACCTCCCGCCTCTGCATTGGGCTTTACAATAATTCTTGTCAACTTGCTTGCTGCTGATTTTCCAAATTTACCCTTTTTTCATTTGAAATTTACCTTCTTGCCACATAGAAACTGTGTTCCCGGGATTGACATATTTCCCCTCGTTTATGAATAGTTTACAGTTATTTCATTAATTTATTCAATATTTGTTACTTTTTTTTCCAAAAAATAAAAAATAAATAATAATAATAATAATAATAATAATAAGTTAGAGATGAAAGTAGATATATAGTATGCAGCGTTACACACCGTAAATAAGAAAAAAAAATGATAATAACTATCTTATTTATTTTAAACAAGTATTCATTTATTTCAAATATGATACATGTATATTTTTGTCATCCCATATGTATCACGAACGTTTGTTGGCATCGTCCTTTTGCTTTCACAAGCACTCTCACTTTGATGGTAGACAAATTGAGATCGAATACCTTTTTTATATCAATAAAATAAATCAATGGGTAATGAATATTTATTCTAGCATTAAAAAGGGTATGTTAAACAAACGTCATATGTTAACTCTCTGGTCACCTTTAATATGGCTCGTGTTCATTAATACGGGTATGTATTTCCTTAGTCAAACAAAAAAAAACATCGTAATATTACATCAGTTAATAGAGAAAACATATAGTTGTAAAGTGTAAATAGTGGTAAACTAATACAGGCCTGTTATAAACTGTAATGGCCAATATAGTCGGCGTTAACTTCATTTTTCTAATTATTATTTTTGAATAATATGGTAAGACATTATTCATTGATATACATGCATTTTTCTTCATTTTTAAATTATTTGACACCACGTAATGTTACATGTGCCAAATATTCAAAATGACGTAATATTTTTTTAAGAACTTACAATACAAAGTGTTATATGTTATTTCATTTCATCAATCAGCTTTTTTTTGTATTAATTAGCTAAATTCTCTGTTTTATTAATTAAGAGAAGTCATTAAAGATGTTTTTTTACAGATATATATTTGGCAACAAAGATTATAATTATTACGATTTCTCCAATCCTCTCATATATCGTCATAACGCTCTTAATGCTAGGTCTTGAAAAAGAAAAAGAACAGTGAATATTATTCCTGTTACATTGGTGACAGTGAAACGGTAAAAACCCCACCAACGTGTCGAGCTTAGAAGCCCTTGATAATGTGTAGATCAATATAAGGTTTTAATCAGTAAATTCATCATTGTTAAAACAAATAGAATAAAGTTTTAATAATTCAAATCTAGTGTTGTTAAATCACATAAATACATAATATATGATTTTAGCAAGTAAAGTCCAATATCGTTAAAATCGTGTTATACAACATTTTAATCAGTGAAATCAACTATTTTTAAATCACATAATATAAAGTTTCAATATATAAAATCCACTATTTTTAAAATCAAATATTATAAGAATTTAATCTAAAAAATAAATATTTTTTATTCACGTAATATAAGTTTTTAATTAACAAAATCCACTGTTATTAAATCACATAATATAATATTTTAGTAAATAAAATCTATTATTGTTATATCATATAATATAAGGTTTTAATCATAAAAATTTATTATTGTTAAATCATATAATATATGGTTTTAACCAATAAAACGTACTATTATTATATCACATAATATTACATCCCGTATGAATTTTGTTTTTATTTTCCTTAAATACAATCGTATGCTTTTTTTATCTGACTTACGAAACAAGTCATGAAATTTGTCATTCGACCAAAAGACCCGGATTTACCACTACAAGCTCTATTCAAGGCATTATCTCACAAATTGTCCAAATATTTGCCTCTTATTAAAATAATAGCATTAAACAAGTAATTCGTGGTTACTGCTTCCGCGCGCGTCTATTCATGAAAAATACACCACGTCATTTTTTCTTATAAAAAACGAAGGTCACAAACCTTTTGTGTAGTTTGAATCCACATTTGCACATAATCTATTTATTAAAACAATTTTGGTTCATACTTTTTTTAACATTATTATTTCGTACAATTAGGGATATTCAAATCTACCATTAAGATTTTACACCAAACTATATGTGTCAACTGTTAATCTCTATAAGCCGATAAAAATATAAAATTTGAAACTAAATCAAACCAAACAAAACCAAATAATAACTAAGGATATAGAATAAAAAGCCTCAAACGGGAAGCCAGAAATCTTACCGGATGTAGACGAATTGCAAGTGTGGGAGAATTAACTATCTGTTTATAAGAGAATTAACTATCTGTTTATAAGAGAATTAACTTGAAAAAAAAAAAAAAAAAACTGTCTAGACCCAAACTCTATATCAAACTACTAACAACTAGACATTGTAGTCTATTCAAATTAAAACTAAAATAACCCTTTTAAACCACTTGATTTATAAATCAGACATAAAATTAACTTTCATTTACTTGAATTTTAAATATAAAAACATTGTGTTTATAAATTGTTCTTTTAGTTCTCAAAGAGAATTTTAGTTCTTAATTTGAACATGCATCACTAGGCATAAACACAAATAAACAAATCTATTTTAAAAATAATTTAAGCAATAGTTAAAAATAAAACCACGAAAATAAAATAAAATAAATTTACTGTTTTAATCCATCCAAGTTAGACCAATAGGTTAAGTTCACAAAAAGTCAAGGAGGAAGGAGGGTGCCGTGAGTTAAATTAAGGGCTAAGGCAAATATTACACAGTTAGAGACGAAGCTAAGAAGAAATATCTAAATGTAACATAGGTGAATATATTTTTACACACCAGTTAAATTTTATAAAGACCCTTTTAGGTATAAACCAACCTAATTATCTTCACCATTATTGTTTGAAATTCTTAAAGAAGATTTACCGAAAATTAAAAGAAAAAAGACATCGATCAAAGCCAAACCTATGAAAAATTGAACGGTTTCATTAGTTTAAAACCAAAAATCAACACCATATATATTGCTTACCATTCGTGTTATAATTATAATTGACTACACTTATCATATATTTTTTTTGTTAAAGGTGAAACAATTTTTGAGTAATATTTTACATCGAACTCCATGTCTTCATGGAATAGTTATTATTATATTTGATAGTTATATCACGGCTAATTTAATTACTTCTTTTAGGGAATTCATATTTCTGGATATAATATTGTATAATTTTATTTAAGTTTTAGAGATTCTTTTCCCCTTATCATGAATCGTATGTTAGTAAGTAGTTTTTTTTAATTAAGTTATCGTTTTGTTACGAACTTAATTATATATAATGAAGAATTTGACGAGTTTTGAGGGTCATCATGGTTCACGAGCTACTAGAGAAAGGTAGAAAACAACAATAAAAAAACTTAAGAGTGATTTATTATTATTATTATTATTATTATTATTATTATTATTATTATTATTATTATTATTATTATTATTATTATTTTAATTTTAGTGAAGGGTTTAAATTCTAAGGAATCTTACTTCATATATTTATATTATTAAATTGAATATGATGGTGTAGATAGTGATAACTTACCCAAACCTTTAACAAACATGTGGCTCTAAATTGCAACGCGGAGGTCGTAATTAGAGACAATTTTTAACTCCTTCGTGTATATTGATAAATACCTCACTTAAATTAAAGTTTCAGAATTAAAAACTATATATCATGTTACCAAAAAAAAAAAGAATCTTATCTTATCTTACTACACTAATAAACAAAAACAAAGTTACCAATGATGTCTTGTCATAGTGGTAAGATGGAGGTATGGGGAAGTGATAGAAGACCCAGGTCATGGATTCGATTCTTGATCCCACCCGATTTTACCGGCCTTTCATCGTCGTGCCTTTGGGCGGGTGCTTGGGTCGGTTTTCCCCGGGAATTGGTGGCTGGTGGGCTAGGGGTTCCGTCCGTCTGGACCAATGGCCAGCTTGGGTATCCTTTAGCCATTGGGGGCCACGTACGGAGTACCCGGCAGTTGATTAGTTGGTCGTTCAAAAAAAATAAACAAAAACAAAGTTTGACATTTGTCATAATATGAGAACACTAATGTCACATGTCAATTTCTTATCAAATTCATTTAATTCTTTTCTATAAATAACTAGGTTATTAAGTATTAACCTGTGTATAACACGGATTTAATATAAAATATTAAATAATTATTAATGAAAATTTAACAATTATAAAAAAAATATATTATATATAAAATGATTAATTTACATACTAATAAATGTTTTAAGTAATAAAAAAAATAATTAAAATTTTTAATCACTATACATATGATATATGACCTTTTAATGTGTAATAATTGACATTCTTGAAATAACTAACGTTAAAAACTTCAGTTTCTAATATATTAAAACTAACTTTTATAAATTAATAATATAAAATATAATTTTTGTAATTATTAAAGTTAAACAACCCAGTTTAAATTACCGTTAAAGATAACATATCAAGAATGTAACTTTCTCTATCATTTTTATTACTTCATATTTTAAATAAATAAAAAAACGTGATTGGATGATAAAAATATCATTGTTTAATTAAAACTTCTTTTACAATATATTTTGTTTTAAAAAAAATTAAGATAACTTGATTTTTACATAAATTTTGTTTTTTGAAAATAAAATATTTCCTACTTTAAAATTTTGATTTTAGAAAATTTCATATTTTATAAAAAAAATTTAAGTGTGCTTTATAATAAAAATATAAATAATATATCATTTATTAGAATTATAATTATTTATAAGATAAGTAATTTATTTAATAAGAGAGAGAATATAATTATTTAATAGGAGAGATAATTAAGTGGAATGATAAGATGTTGACAAATAACAATAGTAACGTAAGAAGGTGACATATGGCAATAGTGGTGTAGCAATGTGACAAGTGACAAAATTGTTACTCTTATATTATAGAGTGTTTATATAGATTAAATTCTCTTTCTAATAATATTATTTATTGTTTTATTAGAAAAACATTTAAAAAGGGTTTATAAGATATGACATTTTTTAATTTTAATTTTTTTTAAACAAGAAATATTTTATATTCAGAAAATCAAAGTTATATAAGAAACAAGTTTTATATAAAAACGTTTTTTTATAAAAAAAATAAAATAAACTATATGATAGAGTTTTTACAATAAGATTTTTATAAATCAATGTCGTTTTTTTAATTTATTTGAAAAGCAAAGTAAATAAAGATACAAAAAGTTGCATTTTTTGTCCTTATATTTAATGATATTTTTTAATTGATTCGTTTAAATTTTAATAATTACATAAATTATATTTTATGTTATTGATTAATAAAAGTTAGCCTTAATAGAACATCGAATGAAGTTTTATTATCAGTTAATTTAAAATAATAATTGTTACAAATCAGAAACATTATATATCACTTGTATAGTTGTTAAAGTTTTTAGTTATTTTTTATTACTCAAAGTATTCATTAATATAGTGTAAATTAATCACTTTATCTTAAAATATCCTTTTACAGTTTTTAAATTTTTATTAATGATTGTTTAATATTTTGTATTAAATTCGTATAATAGTCTAGTCATGTAATAATTGGTAAACATTGCAGATTTGTGGAGTCTGCCAAGGGGTGGGCAACCCACGAACGCCCTCATTGCACGGTTACATTTGTGGCATTTTTGGGGATATATGGTGTTCGTGAGCAAATATGGGTATGCTTGTAAATGAACAGAACAGTTATGAACTGTACATGAACTGTTCGGTAAAAAGTTCGTTTATGTTCGTTTATTTAATAAATGAACGAAAACGAACATAAAATTTGTGTTTGTTTAATTATATGAACGAACATGAACACACATAGTGTTTGTTTAGTTATGTTCATGAACAATTCGGTTACATTCGTTTATTTACGTTTGTTTATTTGTGTTCGTTAATGTTCGTTTATGCCCGTTAACTATGTAATGTTAGTTTTTGTTCGGTTAACTGCCTAATTTACGAACGATATGTATTTACGTTTAAGAGACTTGTCGTTTCTGCTCGTTTATACTTTTTCAATTGTGTTAGTTTATGTTTGTTTAATAGTGTTCAAATTCGTTTATGATTGTTCAATGGTGTTAACAACATGTTCATTTATGTTTGTTCGTTTATTTTAGTTCGTTTGTGTTCATTTATGTTCGTGAACAATTTTTTTAATTTAACGAACACGAACATATTCATTTTCTTAATAAACGAACACGAACACAAAATTATGTTCGTTAATGTGTTCGTGTTGATGTTCGGTTAAGTTTAAATGAACGAACACGAACATGCATGTGTTCGTGTTCATTCGGTTCTTTTACAGGCCTACATACGGGCTTATAAACAAAGATGGTGAATCCCTTATAGTATATATATATATATATATATATATATTTTTTTTTTTTTTTTTTTTCTAAGTATTAATAATCGAGTTTTGAAATGACTAAAGAACAACCTTTGGTATCTTGGTTGTCCGAATCAAACACGTCAAGCTTTACATGTTATGTTTTAGGTATGGTGGCAAAAGACTTTATCAAGTAACCTGACATAAGAGTTGCATTGTTGCAAGTACTTAGAATATGTGCAAGTATTCAAATATGGTAGATAAAAAGAAATTAATTTTTCATAAGTATCATAAATTTACAAACATTTATAATAGATAAACTAAGTATGAATATAAATCAAAAGGATGCATATTCAACTAATAAAGTATTTCAAAAATTGATATTTTTTAATAATATAAACAAAGTAATCATTTGTTTCTCGTCTTCCAATATATTTTAATGAAAGGCAACGAAAATCCAACAATAATCACTGAAAAACAACTAAAATATGACTCCAACGAGTTGGTCTGAGTTGCTCCAAGTTTGACTGATTCCTAGCATTGTTAACCAAGTTGAATACTCGCCGAGTACTAGGTTTGCTAGATGGAGTTTTCCAACACTAGTTTCAAGAATTGTATTGTAGTTTTGTTGGTTTCAGCATGACCGTCTTTGAGATTTCAAGTGTTTAGTGTTACGACTAAACCAAACCCATATATATAATTTCGATAATTGTGCTAAATGCTAATAGTAGATCAATAAACAAACATTATTTAAATGCATAGTTGATCATGCAATCAATCAACAATCATCAAAACATGTCGATTTAATGAGACTTAACCTGTTTATGTAGGCTTCGACTTAATCAATGATAAATTTACGCAAGCATGTTGTTCAACTAATCAACTGTTAATCACATTTCAAAAATACAATTCACAAATATAATTGAAAAATACAATTCTCAATTTATAGAATGGGTCTTCAACGGTTCGGTTTGCGGTTTAAACGGTTTATTCGGTTCGGTTTAAACGGTTTTGAAAATTTTTTTAACCCAACCGAAAACCGAACCGAACCGTTTTCGAGATGAGATAAACCGAACCGAATTCAACCGTATTCAATTCGGTTCGGATTCGGTTAATAACCGAACACACCGTTTAAACCGATTTAAACTATATTCCTCTAAAATACTAACAGGATACAAAGGAATTTCAATTGAGAAAAAAAATACATGAAAATGTACTGGAACTCCAAAACGCCACCAAACACCCAAATCGCCATCAAACACCCCAAAACTTCAAATTTACCGGAACTCTCCAAATGAAAAAGGACCCCAAAAAGCCACCAAACACCACCGTCGGCTGGAATAGTATTTTACGCCAAACTCCTCCAAATCTACCGGATCTCCTCCGTCGGCCGGAGCTGTGTCTTAATCCTCAACGTCCCACCAAACACCAACGGACTAATCACTGTAAACATCATACCGACTGAAAGAATTCAAGTCCGCAATCGAGAGTTTCCGGCTGGATGTCGATGACGAGGAGGCTTTGCGGCTGGATGACAAGGAGTTGAGGACCGACTGCTGTTGGATGACGATGCCGATGGGGTGAGGGTCGTGGGGTAGTGGCTGCGATGGGGGTGAGGGTTGATGAAGATTGAAGACAAGATTTGGGTGTCTGCCCATTTTAGGAATTAGGGTTATTTAAGAAAAAATAATATATTTAAACATCAATTCGGTTTAACCCGAATAACCGAACAAACCGAATTCAAAAAAATCTTGGAACCGTAAACCGAACCGAAAACCGAATCTGTAATTCGGATACGGTTTGGAACCGAACCGAAAACCGTATTCGCAATACGATTCGGTTTTCTTCTGTTACGGATGCGGTTTGGTTAACGGTTTTAAATGGTTTCGGTTTTTTTGAACACCTCTAATTTATTGTGGAAAGTGACAATTTTGTTGATTTGTAATTAATATATTACAAATACATTTCGTAAATCCAATAACAATTCACAAAGACACGTTAATGACTAGTGAAATATTATCAATTGCAATCTCAACCAACCCCCTTTTCTAGTTCCCTGTTTGGCTTTCCTAATCTGGTAATCTGAATCGACAATCAACACTTGAGAGTGAGAGTTTTGAATTTATTAACAATCCTGGAAGGGGCACATGGCAGAAAACTTTTATAGTTTTTTAGTAAATAATCGAGTATGAACAAAAATCCGTGTTCATTAAAATAAACGAAAAAATATGAACACATGTATTCGTCCGTTCATTAATGTTTGTAAACGTTCGTTTATATTTATTAATTTAAATTTATTTACATTTGTTCATTAAGGTTTGGTTATATATCTTTATTAATAAATCATTTAGATTTTTTGTTACTTAAATTACTCTTGGGCATTTAATTTCTAAAAACAAATCATGTGTAGTTTGTGTTTATTATAGATTTGAGTTGATGAGTGATTTAGGAAAGAAAAAAAACTAGTAGGTATTCTGTAAGTTTTAGTCTCTATGTTTTTTTCAAGTTGTATTTGTTTATTTATTTATGTATTTATTTATTTATTTTTGTTTTGTTAAGTTCTTTTACGTTCGTTAATCGTTCTTTTATACCACTAACAAACGAATGTGAACACAATTAGTTTTTTTCAAAACGAACATGAACAAGAAAACATGTTCGTTTAAATGTTTGAATTTAATATTTGATCTTTTGTTCGGCTAAAGTTAAATGAACAAACACAGACACACGTTGTTTATGTTTATTCGGTTCATTTATGTGCCTAAATAAAACCCTTAGGAGAAATGTTGCATCCAAGTTCATATCGCCTCATCTCACATTTTATCAGAGATTACAGAAAAATACCGAAAAATAATTAAACATATTTAACAAAACACGCACTAGCCGTAACTCATAAGTCCTAATTGACTTCAGTTAACTTTAATCCAGTAATTGCACGCCAAGTTATACTAAAAGAATTATAAATCAAAGTTAGTGATAATGATATTGCAACTATTGTTAGTGGACATAAAGTTAACATGATTTAAAAATTTATATTCATTTTAAATAACGTGGTACCTTCCCCCACGGCCGGGGTAGTATCGTCATATCCTCAATCTGCCAAAAACCATTTAAAATGAAAGAATTGGTAATAACATTGATTAGCAAGGGCATTATGGTAATTGAACTTTAAAAAAAATAAAACCTTCCGCTATAAAACAGGGACATATTCTACGTTTGGCTTCCCACAGCAACAACTGAAACAGAGTAACGCATAATACAATCAACCCAAAGAGATCGATTACAGATTAAGATCAATGCTTATATTATAGATATAGAGAAAAAAGAAGCGATCTGCATCGGAAGTAATCCTCAGGTTTCATTTTACTTCTAATTTGTGTTTGATTTGTTAGTTTAATTTCTGGTAATAAATTGTTTTATAATCGAAGAAAACCCAGATTCGATGAATCATTTTGATGTAATCTAATTTAATTTGGTTATTCAAATTAATGACCCAAGTCATCAGAATCGTTGGAGCGGTTCTTCAATTGATTATTGTAGTAAAACAATATTCATCAGAAGCCTAGGAATAAGAAAATTTCATGTGTCTCTGTTTAATTTCAGAACATATAGTCGTACAATTGTTGCAAAAGTCTTGCATCTCTTCATGGAATACGTCAATTTACAGAGGTCATTAAAGTTATGTAATATTTTTAGATCTCCATCAATTAATTTTTTTTCGTTGAAATTAAAGTTGAAGTTTCAAGAAATTACTTCTGGTTTTTTGGTCGACTAAGGTTTCTCTGATGTTGTTGATGAAATTCTTGAAAATTCAAAGAATTTTAGGGACAAAATTGATTTTATTACATAATTGTTTTTTGTCTTTTTTCTTTTATCTATTTTATTGTATATATGCACCAACAGGTCCAACACTATGATTGTATATTGTAGGAACTTGACATTTCAGTTTGATTTTAAAGATTTGTAGGGTTTGGTTCGGTTTTTAACCACAACCAATTATAACAAAATTATTATTTTTTATTTAATAATTAATTTAAAATAATCATTACCTTAAAATTCTTAACATAAAAACTCAAATGCACTATTATTTGTTTTGAGATTAATTTTCTTTTATAAGTACTCTTTTTCACTTCAGTTCTTTAAAACTATCAATAGTGGACAAAGTGAAAAAAGAGGGGGAAATACATTTAGGCTGTAAAATTGTTAAATTTTAAGAAATTTAATAATTAAATTACCATGCACCTCCTTTTTTTTTGAACGGCTTGGTACAACGACACCCAAGACGGGATTTCAACCGTCCCCTCGGATTTGACGCTCTGGGGCGTATGCCCGAGCCCACCCCAGGAGGAACCCCACAACTGGGTAAACCCCATAACCTTGCTTCAGCAAATATGCCTCAGCCCGGATTCGAACCCAAGACCTCCCATAGGGAAGTCAAGGGGGTAACCATTAGGCTAGAAGCCCTTGGTTACCATGCACCTCCTAGTTATATAATACAATATTAATCTAACATTTTAATCATCTTCCTTTTTTCAGCTTTATTTCAAAGAGATAAAAGTTGAAGTTTGTAAGCAGTAATTCATTGATGGGTTCCATTTCAAAACCGACCGACGAATCAAATACAAGAAACGCAAAGCCTCCTGGAATCAGATTCGTAGAATGCACCAAGAAATCAAAGATTTCTTTCAAATCCCAACAAGCAATAGTCCTAATTGTGACATTTCTAGCTTATACAAGCTACCATGCTGCGCGTAAAACAACCAGCATCATCAAAAGCGCACTCGATCCTCAAACGCCAGACGAAACCCTGCAATCGGTCTCATTTTTGCAAAGATCCAAAGCACTTTCGTGGGTTCTCGGGAACGGTTGGGCCCCTTTTAATGGAACAAACGGGACGGGTTTGCTTGGGGATCTTGACTTGGCGTTCCTGTTCGTATATGCGGTTGGCATGTTCTTTTCCGGACATATTGGTGACCGAATGAATTTAAGGATCTTTTTAACGATAGGCATGGTGGGAACCGGTTTGTTTACTTCATTATTCGGGTTTGGGTATTGGGCTAACATCCATACGTTCTACTACTACTTGATAGTTCAAATGCTAGCAGGATTGTTTCAATCGACCGGATGGCCTTCTGTAGTCGCGGTTGTTGGGAACTGGTTTGGAAAGAGTAAGAGAGGGCTTATAATGGGTATCTGGAACGCCCACACATCGGTAGGAAACATTTCTGGTTCGTTGATTGCTGCATATTTTTTGAAATATGGCTGGGGCTGGTCCATGGTGGTTCCCGGTTTGATGATTGCAGTTGTTGGTGTCATTGTTTTCATGTTCTTGCCGGTTGATCCTGAATCGGTTGGGGTCGATATAGATGAAGATGATACCACATCGCCTAAAAAGGGAATGACTGAGCATCTGTTGAGCTCGAAGACCGACGCCGATAACGGGTCAGCTGTTGGGTTTCTCGAAGCTTGGAGAATACCAGGGGTTGCTCCTTTCGCGTTTTGCCTCTTTTTCGCGAAGTTGGTTGCTTATACGTTCCTATATTGGCTTCCGTTTTACATTAGTCACACAGGTACGTGTTTTCAGGTTTTGTTCTTCAAAAACCAAGATATTTGTCTGAGTTATTTGGGTTAATCTAATTATAATGTTTGATCTTTGCAGCTATAAATGGGGAATACTTATCAGACACTGCTGCCGGGAACTTATCTACATTGTTTGATGTAGGGGGTGTGATGGGAGGAATTTTAGCCGGTCACATTTCTGACCGGCTAAATGCTCGTGCTATTACAGCAGCGAGCTTCACATATTGTGCGATTCCAGCTTTATACCTGTATCGGAGCTACGGGTATATATCAATGCCTGTAAACATCATTCTTATGCTTGTTATAGGGATGTTTGTTAACGGGCCGTACGCTCTCATAACAACTGCAGTTTCAGCAGATCTCGGGACACATCGGTCTCTAAAAGGCAATGCAAAAGCACTGGCGACAGTCACTGCTATCATTGATGGAACCGGCTCGATAGGTGCTGCGATCGGGCCGGTGTTAACGGGTTACATTTCGACCCAGAGCTGGAGTGCGGTTTTCACGATGCTTATGGGGTCGGCTTTTGTAGCGGGGTTGTTTTTAACCAAATTGGTTGTAGCGGAGGTGACGGAGAAGTATCAAGATTTGCAAGGGCTTTCGAGCGGTGGCACTCATGGGTCTGGTGTGGTTGATGAAGTGTGAATAATGATGGTGAAAATTAAATGAAGATTTTGTTAAGATTATGTATAAAACGATTGTTTCGCTTGTCGAGATTGAAACATGACCGGGGAAAAGATGCATGACGGTGTATAATCCAACTGTTAATGCTTGTGTATGTATTTATGAATACCGCCCCGTTATCAACTTAAACATTTATTTTGGTATGATTCGTTATAGATATTCAATTTTGTTTATCTATTAATTTTTTTAGCCGTAACGATTTCAGTGATCATCAAAGTTTAACAAAAAGCTAAACAGAAGAGAAACACCAAATCAATTTAGATTACAAAGTCAGAAAAACACCGGTTACAATTAATCAGCCGTTTAAGAGAGTTTAGGTGTCAACAATTTTGTTGATAAAATAATGTATTTTACATATTTAAACAAATCATGGTGTTTTATTTAAGTAGCAAAATTTATCAAATATGATGATCTGATTTTAAGTATTTGTTAAATTTGAATATATAAGAAAATAATTAAGTATCTGATTAGCATAAATAGAAGCAAGACGTGAAAACTAGGGGTTTGAACATGTTGGCCCGTGTTTAAATGAAAAGGCCAAAAGTTTATATTTTAAGTTTTTAATGGGTCATAGTTTTAGTGATAACTGTCATCCAATATTGATTTAGAGATATACCAACTACACTCATTAATGTAATGGTCCCTCCTAAACTTTCAACATCGATCGATCAATACTTCCTTTTAGCAACATGAACTAAGAACCAAGTTTTTTCATGTGAATCTAAACATCTCTATAGTTTTCGAACATTTAAGGCCAATACATTAAACATTATCTTATTGGTCGAAAGCTACATGCTTTATTTCATAACATTTATATGCACATGTCACATATAGAGATATAGAGGTGTGTTTAATGCAAAATCAAATTAAGTATAAAGCTCTAAAAGACTAAAACCTTGTTGATATTTGTATATTTTGTTTTAGTTGTGATAAGTAAGATGGTTATTATGTAAATGAATAGCAAATTTCTCTCATAATAATTTATAAATTATCTCTTTTGTTAAATATAATGATATTAAAAATTATATTTTTAGAAATTAAATAGTACTTTATTATTTTATTTCTTCATATTTATTTTATGAATATTTTTATTTATATAATGTTTTTACAACTGTTTTTTTTTTTCATCTATAATAATTATTTAATATTTTATTAATTTAATCTCGTGTGAAATACATATTTTTAACCTATTTCTTTATATAAAACTAGATCTATGCTAAACATGACAAAATTAGTGCCATAGCTCATATACATTCAAAAAAGTTGACTCCAACTTCTAGAACTTGAGAACTAAACAACGAAGAAGAGGGTCACCTACCGAGAGTAAGTTTAGGATTTATGAAACAAAATGCAATCCAAGTAAAATGCTTTAGCTAAATTGTTACATTATTATCGTGTTATTCATGTTTTTATCAATCATGAAGAATATGAATCGTCACCTAAGCGGACCAAGTGTTGGGTACCTAGCAACGTTGTTGAGAATAAGCGGCTAACATGGAACTTGAAGTTAGAATCAGTTCAAAATAGTGTGTTCTGACCACCCTAAATGAACCAACATATGATTGAATCGTTTTTTATTCTTTTTTAAATCTAATACTCATAATATCATCCGGATCCAGCCTGAACCAGTAAAACGCCCGACTGTTGGTCCGAAACTGCAAATATTGGTACCTAGCTAGGCCAAGTGATCTTCGAACAATTTTTCCATGTTAACTACCATTAAATACTCGTGTGAGTAAGAAAAATGACCCTAATGCATCTAACTATCTAAGTAATTATACACCGACTCCGGTAACTCATATGTATATATATATCAGATTTTCTTCAAAATAGTATTCGGTATCTTAGATTTAACTTAGAAATCCAAAAAATATATTTGATAACACATTACAAATGATGGGCAAACATGTTTTTAGAAGAAACCAAATGCAGAATGGACAAAAAACCACCCGGCAGCAGCATATTCATTTAACTTTCCATATCCTTGAACACATAACGTTAAAATTGACAAAAATGGGGCTGTAAATCTGCGATCCTCTTTGTATGTTTGGCCGGATTATACATATATTTTCAATAATAAAGTATAATGTAGGACCCTTTGTAGTGCATGGATCGGAAGCCACGAATTATGAATTTACTTCACTGTTAAAGAATTAATTTATAGAAACCATCATTTGGTTGATATTCGTTTGCGTTTCTCTAGGACTAGATTGAATGTGTGATATGTCCAACCTTAAACAACACGTATTAGCAAACAAACCATATCCCTATTATCCATCAACAAAACAAAAGATATAAAAAAACTATATATATTAAGGCCATTGTTGGGATTACATCTAAAAATGACTTATTAGCTTATTGACTTTTTCAAAAATCCAATAAGTCAATAAGTTGTTTGACAAACCTAAAAGGAATTTTGAAAATGACTTTTTGTGAAGGGTAATATTTTTTCTTTTCAAAAGCTAAAAATTCTAGCTTTTCGAAATAACTTATGACTTATTGACATAGAATTGCAAATCTATCTCACTTTTTACCCTTACCCAATAACATTAAAATAATGCCAATAAAAAATGTCATTTTTAGTCTTTTGAAAAAGCTAATCAAAACACATTTTTAAAAATTTTATTATAAAAAGTCATAAGTTAATAAGCACTTTTGATAAAAAAACCATTTTGAAATTAAATAAGAAATCCCAAATAGGGCTTAAAACTGAATTGATGTGTTTATCAATGAAGGGTTATTTTTAATAGTAGTTTTAATTGAAGACTTGGTACTCTCAATTATCAGATCATAAACTCAAAAACAAATCAACTCTTCAATAAATCAAATTGAGGTACAATTAACCCTAAAAACTTAACCCCTATTTAAAGAAAAAAACAACCTTAACTAAGTCAAACTTTATCCCTAAAAACATGCTAGAAAAAACAAAACATCCTAATCCAAAACTAATTTAACCTAAGACTTTAAACTTAAACCCTTTAACTTTACAAGATTAGTCCAACAATCACCCTCCTAATCTTGTAATCCTCACTCCTTGATCACATAAGTGTTGGCCCAAAGTTATCTTCTTGAACAAAATTGGCTTCCTCCTCCCTTGGCTTTGACTTTGGACACTCATACGCATAGTGTCCATATTCTTGACAATTGTAACATCGAATATAACTCTTGTCTCTATTTGCACCTCGTTCACCTCGGTCTTCATTATGTCTAAACCGACCTCGTCCTTGACCACGACCTCTACCTCTTCCATTGTTAATTTGACTTGAGCACCCTCGTCTACAACTTTCACAACAAGACTCTTCTTTCTTCTCTTGTTCATCGGTTTTAGCAAGCAATAGTTTTTCTTGATCATGAACACTTGTCACTTTAACTCTCTCCTCATAAGCTTTCAACCGACCCACGGCTTCTTCAAATAACATATCATCCAAATCAGCAAACTGTTCAATAGCAGCAACAATAGGCATAAATTTTGTTGGAACCGCACTAAGTAGCTTTCCCACCACCACCTCGTCTTCGATTGATGAACCAAGCTCTTTAAACTTTGCTACCACCGCCAAGATCTTACCCTAAAACTCATCTATTGTCTCACTTTCTCCCATGTGAAGCTTTTCCAATTCGGTTCTAAGAGTTTGGAGTCGTGCCTTTTGTACCCGATCCGCTCCTAAAAAACGAACCCAAATTGACTCCCACACATCTCTAGCCTCGGTATGTTTTGCTACTTGTAGCAAGATATCTTCAGGTAAGGTTTGGAGAATAAACGCTCGGGCAATAAACCTTTTTCTTTTGGTCTACAGTTACTCCGTTTACAGGATCAATAGCTTCATGTAGTCCATTCACTTGCAAGATCGATTCAACCAAAATCGTCCATGTTGTATAGTTTGTAGATGTCAACTTTGGACATTGAAGAGAGAGATTTGACTGTTCTTTAGCTTGCACAATTGCCCCTTCTGCCATTGTCTTCTTTGGTTCACACTTTTTCAATATTTCCCACACAGGTCTTGATTTCTCCCACTCATGTTCAACTTCTCCTTTTATCACACACAGAACTATTCAAGTTTTTTTTCTTTCTCACACACCGTTGTTTGATTTACTGAAATCAGGGTGTCAATTTCAACAGCAAACGGAATTGGATTCTCGAATACCTGGAACGAGCATTCAATTTCGTCAATTGAAACCCAGTTGCTTGAGACGGCTTCCTCAATTCCGACCTAGATATCGTCGTCGATTGGAAGTAGCCACAGTTCGTTGCCTGGAATAGGCCTTCCGATCTTGCCTAGGATGAGCCTTCACATATCGTCGCTTGTAACAGCCCTTCGATTTCGTCTGGGACCATGTCATCTTCACAGAGCCTTCAATCTTGGAATCGGGTCTTCTCTGGTCGAACGAGATGAGCCTGGTAGCTCTGATACCAATTGAAGACTTGGTACTCTCAATTATCATAAACTCAGAAACAAATCAACTCTTTAATAAATCAAATTGAGGTACAATAACCCTAAAAACTTAACCCCTATTTAAAGAAAAAACAACAACCTTAACTAAGTCAAACTTTATCCCTAAAAACATGCTAGAAAAAAAAAACATCCTAATCCAAAACTAATTTAACCTAAGACTTTAAACTTAAACCCTTTAACTCTTTAACTTTACAAGATTAGTCCAACATTAATTTGAATATTGTAGAAAAATAGAGAGAGGGTTAATATTTTTCTAGCTAGAATTAGTTCGTTAATAACAATTGTTAAGCTCTTTTTATGACTTTTAGTGATTAAACAATCAAAACATTAAATAAATAAGAGTTTAAAGGAAAATATAAATACAAGTTTAAGTTAATATTAACTAAACAACTCTACGTCATCTTTTTAGTCATTTGATCAAGAGTTTTTCCGCTAGCATTTCTTGAAATCCAGTAAGGATGTTCGTTACAAATTTTCACTTAACAAAGAAAGTGATCATCCTCTTCAACACTATGTCAAAAGTTTTTTACAAATCTTTCACTATGTCAAGATAGTGAAATAAACAAATCAAACAATCCCTTTATCAAAATAATAATTGCTTCTTCAAGACATGAATATCACTATATCATGACGGTGACAAACTCACTATATCAAATACATATTATTAAACGCTCTAATACACAACTAGTTAAGTAATTATTTTGTGTAACATTTCTTATGAATAATATAAGTGTCGACAGTGATTTTTCATATAAATTGTGTTTCTATTGTGCGTGAATGATTCATTTATTTCAGCATTTAGCTTTAGTGACTTTAGGGACTAATCAGCATGATAGCCACTTGATTATTTTTCTTTCAAAATAAAAAATGTGGCATTATATTAAGAAGGGCGGATGTGTAGCATAAAGACAAGGCTTGATGAAGTGATTAAAGGTCTACCCTCTTATAACTTTTTTGAACTGCAGAGAGTTCATCGTGTTACCTTCAGTTATCCTAAGGATTGGTAACTAAAGCCGGCTTCTCGATCATCGATCGTGAGACCCTACCCTCTTGTAACTAAGGATGTGAAGTTTGATTATTGGCTTTGATATATATATATATATATATATATATATATATATATATATATATATATAGGGAATGGTTCAAATAAAAACTCATTACTTTGGAAAAAACTAAGAAAACTCGTACTAAACAATCAATTTTAAAAAAAAATCATGATGGTATAAACAAAGAAATTTTTTTAATAAAAATATGTAGATTACGAAGTTACGTATATGTAACCAAAAAAGTTACATGTATGTAACTCACTAACTCATATATGTTGTTTACAAGTTACATACATGTAATCAATGAGTTACACATATGTAATAACATGAGTTACATATATTTTTTTTATTTTTTTCTTTTTGTTAACAGATCTAACCTTATGATAAAACAAAATGTAAAATAAAAAACGAAAAACGAAATTGATTGATAACAATTGTGATTAGTTTTCTAAGTTTTCTCAAAAATGGAGGTTTTCTATGGAACCCTCCCCTATATATATGTGATGTGTTGCAAAACACATCTGTTTTTCCATTTGTTTTTATTGAGTTTCTGTACAGTTTATTGGTTTTTAGAGTCGATTTAAGCTGGTTCTTCACAATTCTATGATTTTATGCTTGCAGGTTATAAACACATCATTTTAGCACAAAAGATCAAGAAACGAGCTCCCGGTTGGAGAAGAACAGACCCGAAGATAAAGAGGAGAAAGAAAGCTGGATTTTGTGCCCTTCGCGTATCGCGAGGACTTCAAGAAAACCTGTCGCGTAACGCGACAGGTGGAAATTACCAAAATACCCCTCACTTAATAATGCCGGTTGACCCGACTATTTTGTCGGGTAGTGGAACCCGTCGCGCTACGCGAAGGGTTTGGAGGAACCTGTCGCGCTACGCGACAGGGTTAAATTTCCAGAATTTCGAGTTTTAAACTTTGGAAACGGCTGGAGTCGAGGAGATTCGTGGTTGGACGATCAAAGACGACCTAGGAGGCGACCAGGAGCTAGAGAACGAGATTGGAGTTGATTTTGATCATCGGGAAGCCCTAGACGAGTGATCCGAAGGGTGTAACGTGATCGGTTTACTTTGTTTCTCTTGTTTCTTATGTTTTCTTACTTTAAACAGATTATGGATTTTTTTCATATGATGTTTAGTGGCTAAACTCTTAGAACTATCTAGGTTGGATGATTATGCATGTTTGATTTTGGTTTGATTCGGTTTTGGAACATTATGATGTGAATGATTTATGATTTAAAAACTTGGTTTGGAATATTGGATGTGTATGTGTGTCTTGGATTGTTAATTGATTGATATGATGTTCCTCATGTGTCTTGGCGATTGTCTATCGCAAAATAGGTGCATGCTAGAATCAATGACTGTGTGTTTTTTGATTAGTGGATGAGTTGCTTAGGCCGAGTGATTCATAGGAATGTTTTATAAAGATTTAAACAGTTAAGATGTGCAACTTGCTTCAATAGCCGTGAGGTGAGAAGTTGTCGATGAGTCTTGGATGTTGGATTTCTAGTTAGAGCCTTTGTGAGAAGATCTTTCTAATATGTCTATCATTTCATGTTTATCGAGTCCAATAGGAAAACCCAAGTTATCCCTAGCATGTAAGTAAACTGTGACTTTCGCGCCGTGAGGTAGAATGTTTAACAGTTATTTCTTAGGTGTTTCGAGATTATTGTACTGTGAGGTAGATAATCTAGCGGATATTTCATAGATAGTTGGATGACCTGTGAGGGAAATCCATGTATCCGGTGGTTAAACGGCTTTTAGGATCTTTGGTTGACTATCCTTGAGAAGGGTCGAGGGTGCTCTAGATTTCCTTTGAGTTTAGTATATAAAGATCCAGGTATCACTTTAGTTCCATTACCGATATAACCTTGTCAAGCATGCATATGATTCAAACCTAGGTAGTGCCTTTCCTCCTTTAATTTAGTCTTTGTTTGCTCGTTTGTTTTTATTTCTAAGTGTTTTTCAAGTATTTTAGTTGTTAGTAAAAACCCCCCTTTCAAACAATTATTTTCATTTAAGTAAATCTGTATAGATAAGCATTTGAGTCTAGTTAGTACAGTCTGTAGAAGTCTGTGGGTTCGATATCCGGACTTACTTTTGTCTTGCTACATACGATAGGTACACTTGCCTGTCGGTAGCTTAGGTTTTAGAGAGTCTAGATTTATTACTTTTTGTCTAGTTTAAAGTCGGTTTTTAGTTAGTTTATTAGCTAAGCTCCGTCGACATCAAGTTTTTGGCGCCGTTGCCGGAGACTTCTTAGTCGATTGCGCTTACTAGTTCTTGTTCTTATTTGTGCACATTTGTGTTTATTTTCTTTTATTTTGTTTTATTTCTTTTTGATTTGCTTTTATTTGATTTGCAGGTTTGGTAGTGTATGCCACACCTACGCTCACACGGACCACCACCTGAGCTTTCTTTGCCCTTAAGGAGTGATTCGCGGGACTTCTCTGAAGGTTCTACGAGCGAGGTAAGTGTTCCTACTCCCAATTCTGCTGATCTTTCTGATTCCACACCTTCTTCTTCTTCTTCTACCCATTCTAGCCCCCGTCATCATTTAGACCCACCGATGGCGGAGCATCGTACTGTTCACCAGCAGGCTACTGCGGGATTCACGGGACTTAATAATCCCATTAATGTGCCAAACATCACAAATGAAAATTCATGGCAAATACCCTCATATATCATGACCGCAATCAACAATTGCCAATTCAATGGTCGTGATAATGAGGATGCTCCCGCCCACATAGCCCGTCTAACCCGCATCTGTGGTACTTTCAATCTTCAAGGTGCCACAGTTGATGCCATTTTTCTTCATCTTTTTCCATTCTCCCTTGCGGGAAGAGCAGCCACTTGGCTCGACTCGCACCCTCCGGGTACTTTCAGAACCTGGGCCGGCCTACGCGATGCTTTTCTTAGCAAATATTTTCCACCCGCGAAGGCCGCCCGGTTGCGCGATGAGATCCACTCTTTTCGTATGGCACCCGATGAGCCATATTACCTTGCTTGGGAGAGGTTTCAAAATCTGCTTAGCAGATGCTCTCAGCATGGTCTGTCTGACTGGGCCCTTGTAGAGAAATTCTACAATGGACTCACATATGAGACTCGCGCGCGGTTCGATACTTCTGCAGGTGGCCACCTTATGGGTAAAAAGAATGTGGCCGAATGCAATGACATGTTTGAGAGTTTCGCTCAGGCAGAATATGAGCAGCGATCTGTTACTAGGAATTCAAATCCTAGCACTAGTACCTCTTCATCTTCGAGGGGTGTTCACCTCGTCAATGTGGACACTAGTGTAGCTGTTGCGCTTGAGGCTTTGGCGAAAGATGTGAAAGAGCTTAAATTGAGGGTGGCACGATGTGAGATGTGTCGTGGTGATCATGCTACTGTTGAGTGCCCTGTGCTGAATCAGGAGCAGGTCGGTTTTGTGGGAGGTCAAAACCGATATGGGAATTCCTATAACCCCAATTGGGGAAATCATAAAAATCCCGGGTTTAGATCTTCTGGTAATCCCCCTGGTTTTCATTCCAATTTTCCTCAGAACCAGGGGCAGGGTGGTCAGTCTTCGAGTAATAATTCTGGAGTTACCTCGGAGGGAGGCGGTGGTAGTAACTTAGGTAGGATCGAGGAACTGCTGACACAGTTAGTTGCAAAGGATGCAAGCACTCAGAAAATTCTTCATGAGCATGACATTCTTCTTAAGAACCAGCAGTCTGCTTTCCTTGATTTGCAGCGCACGGTTGGTGACATCGCCAAACGTTTGGATGAAAGGCCGAAAGGCCAATTTCCAGGGGGTACCCAACCTAATCCAAACGCCCACGTGAATGCGGTCACCAATATGTGTGTGTTCCCTTTTTATGCTATATATTTAAAAGGGTCAATTACATATATCCCCTTGCTAAAACCATTTATTACATATTTACCCAATCATAAAACTAAATTACATATTTCCCCTTTCTAAACCAAATATATTACATATTTATCCATTTCATTAAAAAAACATTATGTATTTCCTATTTTACCCTTAATGAACTAACTAAAAATACTTTACACATTTCTCCTTACTAAGGGGCAATTTTGGAACATGGGGATATTTGTAATTTTACTTTAACATTGGGGATATATGTAATTTTGATATTTAATAAGGGGATATATGATATTATTCCTATTTAAAATGAAGTGATTAGTTACATAACTTTAGAGGCCAATCAGTGACTACCATGTTACAAGTTACAACCACTTGATTATTTTATTGGAAAACTAAAAATCTGATATGTTAATAAAGGGTGAACATCAGAACATGTAGCATCAATGTGAGACTAGCCCACTTGGTAGAGGCTTTGTCTCTTAGAATGGAGATCATGGGTTCTAACCAATGCAATGGTATAATTAATTTGGAGTAGCTTAGAAGGAGATAATCTTTGTCATTCAAAAAAAATCAGAACATGTAGCATAAAGAGAAGGTTTGAGCCCAATCGCAAGGATTCTTAATTAGCCCAAATGAATTAGGCCGAATAAATGGTGAATGTGTAAGTGTGTAACGTATTCAAGTCCTGGAGACTGTACTCTGTAGTGACTAATCACTTAATGATGTAGTTTTCAAAATATATTAGATTGATGTTAAAAAGAAAAGATAAAATATATATATAAAAACCCTCACTATCACACTAAAGAAACATAATAAATATTTCTTGTTTGAAGTCGATGATTCTTTAGTAATAACAAAATAAAAATCCAAACACGTTATTCTCAAACCTACCAAGAGGCTTACTTTCATAAAAATCATGAATGACTTGCGAGATTTGAGATAAAGCAAAAATAATCACTCATCATTATTATACTTGTGATGAGACTATGAGAGGGACTTTTTATCTAACCAGCTGGTATGATTAATAGAAGCAGAACAACAAATTTTATAATAATATAAGATAAATACAAAGTCTTAATATCGACGACTAACTTAAATTATTTGACAAATTTCATTTTCATATCAATTCCGCCATATCTCTAAATGACTTTTTCTCTAACCAGATATGATGAATAGAATCTAAACAGATTGTATAACAACTTAAGATGAATATAAAATTTTAGTATCTATGACTGATTCAATATTATCTGATAAATTTCATATTTTATTTCATTCAATAAATTTAATTTAATTTTTTTCTAAATGTTATTAGCCAAAGAATATCTTTTGTACACTAAAAAAGTAGTATATATAATATAATAACTATTTGTGAAGATAAGTAGCAAACCTAACTTATTTTTTCGGTATTTTTCAATCATGTAGCAGATCTCTAAATAACTTACAAAATTGTATATAAACCTCTTTAACATTAGGGTTGTACAATGCCGGATCTTATTAAGGAATCATGAGGCAAGGGCCATGGGCCCAGAGGTGGCAAAAAACTGAAACCGGAACTGGGCATACCTGAACCAGTGGTACAGGCAGTTCCGGATTTTTAGAGAAATCGGAATGAGAACCGGAAAACCGGAACCGGTTCCATCTTTACCCGACATAACCTGAACTGGAACAGGTCAAAAACCGATATGAACTGAAAACAGAATCGGTTATTGACTTTGTTTACAAGAACTTGTTTGAAAAAAAACCCTCCGATTTGCCCACCTCTACAAGGGCTCCCTAATTTTGAGGGCCCAACCATACTAGTTATTTGTTTTTAACCGCTCAGGTTATTTGTTTTGTTGTTTGAGTCTGGAAAAACAAAGAAACAAACTCATAATCTCAAAAGATATGATATGATCCTATCGATATGATCTTTAAAGTAAGAAATGCTTTAAGCATTATTTTTCTTTAAATGAACAACGTTATAATTAATTTAATTATAAGTTAAACGAGTTGTAATTTGATCTTAGAAAAATACTAATTTTGTTTATAAAGTAAAAAATTTATATATTTTTGTCATAAAAACATTATGTTACCTGACCACTAGGGGTGTTCAAATTCGGATATCCGGAGATTCGGATATCCGAAAATTTCGGATAGTGGTTTTCACTATCCGAATCCGAAATTTCGGATTCGGATTCGGATATCCGTTCAGATATCCGAACTCTAAAAAAAGGAAAAAATGTAAAAAAATACATCCGGATATCCGAAATATCCGAATATCTGAAAAACTATCCAAAATATCCGAAAGAATATCCGAATATCCGAAAACTATCCGAAAAAAATAACAATTTCGGATAGTTCGGATATCTGAACTATCCGAAAATTTTCAAAATTACTATCCGAATCCGGACTTCCGGATATTTCGGATACGGATTTTCGGATATTTCGATTTCGAATTCGGATACGGATTTTTTTGAACACCCATACTGACCACAAGACAAGCATAATACTAAACGGTTATTATTATTCTATGTGGAAAGTTCATTGGTAATTTATGTGAACTTGTGAAGGACACCTGTTATAGGTGCTTATATAATATTGAAGATGGCAATTTTGTTCCATTTAATTTAAAATAGATTAATCAGGTGATTGTGTACTTCTAATATGTCAAAGTGAATACAAATACAAACTTTTAAGGAAATTGGGTAGTTATATAATTAACTCGTAAAATTATTTATCAAAAAAATAGTTCTATCAATAGTTGTCCAAAATCTATCAGTAACTAAAAAAATTCGTAAATTATTTATCAAGAAATTAGAGTATAATCATTGAAGTTTTATAATAGTGTAACCATACTTTGCACACTAAACATTTATTAAAAAAAAATCACTGACTTGTTTTAAGTTGGATTTACAGTGAATAAAATTAATTTTAGTTACTAGGAATAATTCTCCAACTCTAACATGATATCTCTCTTTTTCTCAATAATGATAAAAAAAGGGGCGCTAACAATACCTACACTGCAAGATGTATTCTAAGGTTATAATTTGTATATAGATAGGGCCTACAAAAATAAGTTAGTCAAAATTGTTGAGGTTTTTGCGAAAAAAAGTAAACAGATTTATAGTTTTTGGTGCATGAACGAATGACTTGTGTTTGATGTTGTGTATGTGGATTAGAGACTTGCAATGCTTTTGAGTAAAAATTACAAAAATGTGAGACATTTTGCTTGAAAGTAGCAGTTATATAGGGTTGGTTGAAAAGTGATATGTTTGAATAATGGTAATAATTTAAGTTTAGGTTTTTTTTTTTTTATTATAGACTACAAGAATCTCTCCAAAAGTAATTAAACTTTTAGCTTTTAAATCTAAATATATTGTAAAAATATTATAAAAACAGGTGACATGTTAGATATGTTAGTGTAATTTGATAAATTTTGTTAATCATATGAATCATGAAATTCATTAAACAAGTTGGATGCATGGTGTATGCTTATTTAATGTTTTATACTGTACATGACATAGTTAGCCACGACTTCAATTCATCTACTGTAAAATTCGAGTTTGTTTTTTCTATTATACTCTACATGACATAGTTACGTCTCAAGTTAAATAAACAATTTTTATATTTCTATAGAGGAGTACATTGCAATTATGGTCATTTATGTGTACACAAAATTTTAGAAGTAGTCCTTTATGTTTTCAAAATAGCAAAGTCAGTCCTTTTAAGTTTTGAAATGTTGCAAACTCGGTTATTTATCCGTTAACTCCGTTAAATAGTAATAGAATAGGGGCATAAATGTTGTAAACTCGGTCTTTTGGTCCTTTATGTTTACATAAATTTTCAGATATGGTCATTTATTCTGTTAGTTTTAACGGGGTTAACGGAGAAATTGTCGCGCGAGTTTGCAACATCTGAAATTTAAAAGACTGATATTATCATTTTAAAACATAAAGAACTATCTCTGAAATTTTGTTTAAACATAAATGATTAAAAGTGCAATTTACTCTATATAAATTTACTCTATATAGAATTAATTCATAGGAATTATGAAAAGGCAGTCGTCCCCATCATAACACTAGACACGTATATAAGAATGAACAATCTATGTAGAAAATGGAGAGTTAGGAGGTACCAACGTTCACATGTTTACTATAAATAAATAAATAAATTATAACAAGGAAAAAATGGTGGGAGTTGTTCTAAAATATATATAATTATATATTAAAACGAAAGTCTGCATATTTTAGTGATGTTATGGCTCAAATTCCTGTGGAAGTCATGTTCGAGATCTTAATTATAATTAATGGGTTAAGTTAAACTAAATAAGTCCCTTAACCTAAAAAATCTAAGAAGGATCTTGAGTCATTAGATCATTAATCAATAGCTATAATTAAATCAAGTTGTTGGAGGGTATTTTAGTCATCCATAGTTTTGTTGACTTTTTATCAAATTCCTCCATATTCTTTAAATGTTCGTAACTTTTACATGTTAAATTATTTTTTGAAAAAAAATATACCATAAAAACGAGCATTTTTTTAACTTCAAAATTAATATAGTTTTTGGTATAGAAAAATTTTGTTTTTTTAGTTCATTGTCTTTTGTGCAGGTCACTGTGTCTTTTGTACAAGTGATTGTATCTTTTGTGCATGCCATTATTTCTTTTGTGCAGGTAATTGTGTCTTTTGTGTTTCTGTTCAATGATGTGTTTTAATGAACAATTTAAATCATAATGATGTTGCATAATACATAGGTGGTGTTTGTTTTTTAAAAGGTAAAACATCTGCAGTCTGCGGATCACGTCTGCAGACTTCTTTTGCAGAAGAGGTGGACCAAACCCCTGCAAGAAGAGCTTTTGGGGGTGTTTGTTTTCCAAAAACATCTTCAAACAAAAAACCTCTTCATAAGAAAACCCAACCCACCGTCCCCCAACCCCACCGGCCACCGATCCTCCGGCCTCCGATCGTGTTCCACTGTCACCATCACCTCCGATCGTCCCCCTCCACCCACCGTCGACTGTCGATGAGGCTGTCACCATCACCACCGCGTCTCTAGGGTTTCATCCGACGAAGGGATGCGAAGGGTTCGACGACGGGATGCGATTGAGACTGTCACCATCACCACCGCGGCTCTAGGGAGGCGACTAGGGTTCGAACGACTAGGAATGCGACGAAGGCAGTGGGAGGCGATGGCAGTGGGAGGCGACTAGGGTTCGAACAACTAGGGATGCGACGAAGGCAGTGGAAGGGTTCGAACGACTAGGGTTCGCTTCTGGTGATGGCAGTGGGGGAGGCGACGGTGGGGGAGACCGGCGATCGTGAGGATGCGACGGCGGTGGGGGAGCCGGCGGTGGGGGAGACCGGCGATGGCAGTGGGAGGCGATGGTGGGGGAGACCGGCGATCGTGAGGATGAGATGGGGGTGAGAAGGTTTGAAGAGGTTTGAAGATTATGGTCCACCTCTTTTCCAAGAAGAGGTCTCGCAGACGTTTTTTAATGAAATGTCTGCGAGAAAACAAACACCCTACATCTTTCCTTGGTCTGCAGGGTGCAGACATAAGAGGTCTCGCAGACCTTCGCAGACGTTTTCTTAAAAAACAAACAGCCCCATAGTGTCAACCAAAGATGACACAATGACGAGTATAAATAACACAATTATCTTTAAAAAATACACGATTATATGTAAAAAAGAAACAATGACGAGTCATTGTGTTTTTTGTATAGGCATTGTGTCTTTTGCACAGATAATTGTGTCTTTTGTGCTTCTGCTCAATATTATTTAAGACACAATGATGTTGCATAATACATAATGTTAAAAAAGGATGACACGACAAGTATAAATAACACATTGATATTTAAAAAAGACACAATTACTTTCTAAAAAGATACAATTATCTTTAAGAAAAACACAAAAAGATAATTATACACAAAAAATTAAAAAGACACAATGATAATAGTTAGATACAATGAGCTGAAAAAATTTAATTTTATGTGGCAATATTATACTCATTTTAAAGACAAAAAATACTTGTTTTTATGATATATTTTTTTTGAAAAAATAATATCGTATGCAAAAGTTATGAACGTTTAAAAAATGTGCAGGAAAGTGGTTACGACTAAATTACCCTCTAACAACTTTTCCCTCTAAAATTTTAAATTTGATCTCATGATCTAATGGTTAATAATCTTTCTTAGGCCTTTTAAAATAAAGAGACTATTTAATTTTTTTTTGAACAGCAAATTTTTTCCACTATTTGTCACTATGAGACTAGAACCCTCAACCTATTTTAGAGAGGACATTTTAACCACACCTTGGTACCATTGGGACAAGTGCCCTTTGATAAGAGACTATTTAATTGATCATAATCCTACAATTCATATGGTATTGCCATTTAATTTGGAACACTTGTTGTATTTACCTCGTAATTCCTGGTTTATTGCCTCTTTCGCACATCACCTGCTTTCCATTAACCGACAAAAATTACTTGTAAATGGGGGAGAAAAACGAAAAACAAAAACAAAAAAACATAAAACAAAGAAAAGAAAAGAAAAACCTGCGAAAAACAAATAATAAGAAAACTAAAAAATAGTTTTATTATGCTCTATGGCTTCGTGTTACATCTAGCCTCTTTTTGTCACAATCTTTATAAATAACCGAGAGGACGAATCGCATAACAATACAATCGAAATCCGTATCACAAAGATTAACTATTAGATTATCTCTTAATCAAATTTCTTAAACTCGAAAAGGTGAAAATATTGATTTCATACACGATTCGATAGATTTTTAATAAACGGAGATAAGATAATCTATATAAACTACTAATAGTTGAATAATTGTTAGATCATACTGTATGGATTTTGCTACATATCACTCTTTGTTAAGTTAGTATCAAGTGTTGGAATAATTCAGATAAACATTAATATAATGCCTACTGCTAAAATAACCTAGTTTGTGAAAAACTAACCTCTACTTGGATCATTTAGGTTTTATGAATTAGAACTTCTAGGTGAACATAACTATTACTATATATGAAAAGTTCATATGGATCAGTAATAATATTAAAATAATATTAAGAATTAAATAATATAAATAATTAAATAATAAAAAAAGTTTAAATATTAAGAAATGTTAAATAACAAAAATTATACAATTAAACAATAATAATAAATTTAATAATAATAATAATATTTAAAGAATAAAATAATACTAATAACTAAATAATATTAATAATTAAATAATAACAAAAATATACAATTAATAAAACTAATAGTTAAATATTGTTAACAATTAAATAACACTATTTAAATGTAACAATAATAATTAAATAACACTAATAATTAAATAATAATATAATAGCTAAATAATACTATTTATTATTACTATTTATACAAATAACAAATGTTGAGCATATGAACAGTAATAAGTAGTCAAATCTCTCATTTTCTCCAATGCAAAGCAAAGATTGTGGTTTTGTTTGTTGTTTTTAAAAATCTAATTTTGATTTGAACTAAATTTGGTCAAAGTGATAGCCCGAGTAATAAACTAATAATTAATTAATTAGTCAAGGTCCCTGTTTTTTCTCTTATCGTTTAGTCAACTATGGAATGGTAAAACATAGAGCTTTGCCACTGTAATTTCTTCAATCAATATTTCTGTTTTACGTACCAAGTTAATTATAAAAAAATCATAGCAAAAGTATTTTCACAAGAAAAGTATATTAATTAAACGTATAAGTATGGTGGGGGTGCGATTTTTGATGCTCTTTAGTTGTTTTACATTGTTAGCATCATTGTTAACCCACATGCTGAAAGTGATAGACGAAAGAAAATGGGGGACAAGGAGGCCACAACCCTTTCTTGATCTTGTGAATAGTTGGTAATTTGAAGTTCACAAGTCTCATTAAATCCCTTTGGCTGCATCTGTATCTTAAACCCTACCTATACGGACAATATATGTCTGTAGAGGTGTACAAGTTTTACGCCCATACAGACTTATACGACCCGTATTGCCCCCTTGAATTTTCTGTGTAGTTTGATCACCACTTACCTAGTTACATGTACATGGTGGATCGATTCCTTTGTTTCAGATTTAGACATGAACACGAAATCAGTAATAAAATAGAGATTAGATGAAACCTGTGAATCTAGTGAATGCGTTATTGATTCAGGACATAGTTCTTGAGACGAGTCTTGACCGGATCGAGTGGGTTCCTGTTTAGGTGTATGATTAGGATGGAATGAGATGGAGGACTCGGTGAGAGGTCACGAATTCTCTTAGATGAGGAGAGAGTGATTAGGATGCTGGTAACCTTAATTATGAGCCATAAGTCTCCATTATATACACCCAAGGGGAAACCCTAATTAGGATAGTAAGGGCAATTACGTCCATCATATAATTACCTATCTAAATGGGTATTTAATTAATTGATCAATTAGATAAATAATCATGAGAGTCATATATTAAATATAATTTATTCCAACAGTACACCCGTATAAATCACATATATGACCCTATACATGTCGTATTAGGTGTGTTATACCATGTATGTGTCGTACAGTGGGCGTATAGGAGATGCAACTTTAACAAGACCCTTTACCAAATCCCCGTAAAAATTTATGGTATTACTATTCTCTCATGGATAAACAATTAAGGCCGGTCTTTAATTTAATTACATTTTGTTACGTCGTACATAAAACTATAAAAGTGTTGTTTTTGAGGTCAGAACCGTTATTAAGTTAGTCCTTCTATTTATATATTGTCAGGTTTAATTTAAACACTTGTGAATCAGATTAAGTATGGCTGCTTCTGTAATTTCAGTTACCTCTTTCGTCCTTGTTATTTGCATGCATATCTCACATGCTCGTCTTCTTCCTCCTGCCATTGTTAGCCCCCCTTCGTCTACAGCAAAACCACACCATTATTTCTCCACCTCTCTACTGCAGGTTACTTTAATTTCTATCTCTAAACTTATATAAATGATTAATTGTTTTCATGTTACCAGTCATGAGAGAAATTAAACAAAAAATAAAAATAAAAATTATTGGATATGCTGCAGGATTCAAGAAAAAGAAGTCAAATTGAACCTCATGCGTCTTCGTCGTCTTCAAAGGGTGAATATGGAGAGGGAAATGCAAGCCATAGCAAGATTGATCAGGTTTTTAAAGAAGGTTCGTCTAACAACGAACATCTCGGTGTGCTTTATTCGGATTACGCAAGGCCAAGAACGCGTCCTCCCTCCCACAATTAACCAACCGGCCAGCCGGTTAATGTGATTAACATTTGATAGAAACTGATATTTGTTTTAGGAATTTGATAGAAATTGATCATTTATAGATCACCATCATAATGACATCAATTTTGGACCTTGATTCTTTTTTCATGTGTTGAATACATGCATGCATGTACAATAATTAATGTTGATATATGCATTTGCTATGTTTATATGTAGTTGAATTGTTTCATTAAAAGATGAATGATGTTAATATGCAGGAAGTGAAATTGTTGAATCTTCTTCCTCCCATGATCATGTGGCTTTGCTAAACAGAAAACCTGTGAAGGTAATTAATTAATTAATTGATTTTTTTAATGGATTTATTAATTATACAATTAAATTCAATTATTTTTAGGATAAAAAATCCCCAAATATTGTAAGATCATACCATTAATTAGTTATATTTGAATTTCAAATGTTAGTTGTTTCTAAAATTGATGGGATTTTTTAGACTATTTTATATACACACACATAACTTGTATAAAATCATGTATTTTGTGAAATATAATAGTTAGATAATAACATTTGACTACTGGTAAATGCTTGGGAAATGGAAATGAACAGAAACATTGGCTCGTGTTTTTGAGTAAAATGTTGGTAACCGAGGGAAGGCTTCCATAAAGTGCGGAAGATTTTCACCTTTTAATTTCATCTTTTGACTTTGACCATGATGTTGCTTCAAGATAAAATAAAACGTTTTGTTATAGTACTATTATATATGTACGTAATCAAACTAAAATTTAGATACAAGACGACAAGATTACGATAATCGAGTTTTTAAACCAATTTTATGAACAAAACAAACAATGACATCTTTATTGATGTATTAATGCATGTATAGGATACAGAAACACCTCAATATTTTAGAAAAGAAGCAATAGTCGATCCAAAGAATGAAGATATTGAGGTGACGGACTATCAACCACCTCGTCGGAAGACACCGATTCATAACAAATGAGACTATTTACAGATATAATGGATGCAAATTTAATTAAGAGTCGAAGTTAAGAGTCTTCAAAACATGTGACATGTATCTTATCAAAATTTACAACCATTGTATTTGTAGTGATTAAGAAGTAGAAGCAATATATATCCACGTAATGTCTGGATTTGATCACTACCTTCATCGCGCACACAATTAAAACTATATTTTTTTCCATACATGTTTTGAGTAAAGAGCAAGTCTAGCTATAAACCGATATCTGCTTGGCAAATAAGCCTCCTAAGATATATCTTCAAGTGAGGCGTGTACGATTTTAATTCTCCATAACCAAAACGGCTACAATGTAACATGACTAATTCTTTTCAAAAAAATTTCTAGCGGATTGAGGTCATGTATTTAATTGTTTTATATTAGGTTAAATACTCTTTTATTGCATATATTGAATAAATATGTTTAGAATTTATTTACTTTTAATAACATATCGCATATTACTCAATTTTTTATAAAAGGTCAAAAATATGACTTATGATATAGTTATTTATATTAACTAAAAAAATTAAATAAAGTTAATATTTAATATAATAGAGAGAAGAAACATTTAAATATAATGAAAATGTGACATATAAACAATTAATAAGAGTAAGAAGCATGGAAACAAATTTTTAAAATAGTTTACAAAGTTGACATCATCCAACCAAACTTCTTATTTATTAGAGATTATAGATACATATTATATATAGATACGGTTCGAGTATGCAACATGTATAGTCATGCATGACATGATTTACCAGACGAGCCCTTATATCATTGTCTAACTTGTTTGATTTGAAATATTGCCTATATAATCTCTTTTGTTTCTTTTAGCGTCTTTACTTAATAAAATGGAAAATTGCTAAGTCTTAATGTAAATGGATAATAAAATAGTGATATTGAACAAGAGTTTGAGACATCTATACCTAATTAATAAAAATCCTACGAGATAAATGGTATATTTCTAAGACTTCTTATGCTAATTTTTCTCTTTTTTCTTTCATATTATACATTTTTATCCTGAGATAATAGTCACTTTTACGATACACTGTGCTTTTGAGTTTTACGATACAATAACAATTGTTGTGACATGTTTTTATATACGTGTTTTAATATTTAGAATTGAGTTGTCACCACATCGCATGCAAAGTGACTAGCGCTAACATGCGGCTACCAAAACCCAAACCATTTATAATGAATTCAACTCAAATCAAGCTAAGTATTCGCCCATAGGTTTTACTAGGAGGTCACGGGGTACTACCAAAACTATGTTCCATTTGATGTATTGTTTAGTTATTGAACTTTGGGTTCGCATATTTAAGTTTGAGCCGCATCACGAGTTTATACGAACTTTTGATTATGTAGCTTTTATTTATTTAGATAAACACATATTTATATAATAGTAGATGTCTGCGCGATGCGACGGAAAACAAAATATTTAGGTTGTTGATTTTGGCTTTAAAAAACTTAAACAAACTCATGTTTCGTTGAATCAACTCTTTTAATTTTATTTTAATATTTAATTAAAATAAATATTTTGATAAAAGCCACAATTTAAAAGGCCAAACATTACATGTTAAATGTGACAAAAGGGTCATGAAGTTATTCATTTGATTTGAGAAGATTTTTTATTTATAGTTATTTTTTGAAACTTTATTTCTTAAAGATATAGATGTGAGACAAACTAAAAAAGCATAAAAAAAATCTTTATTTTATAATTTTAAAAATTTGAAAGTTGCAGTTCATGTTATAAGAGTTGTAAAATCTCTTAATTTTAAGAGATTTAACCAAATAATAATTCTATTATTCTAATATGTATTATAATATTGTATATATAATATATTTTATATAGAGAAATTTATGATAGATAAAATAAAATAACACAATGTTTTGTTATCTATGAAATTATAGTTTAAAAGCTATGATAAATATAATAAAAGCCACGCTTGAGTCTATTCACACAGTAATGACTCACTTCTTGATAGATTTGAGGGAGATGAGTCTCTCCTAAAGCCTCGATCAATTAGAATTTGATTCCCAATCTTCATTTCCATAAACGTGAATCCTCCCCTTCAAATCCAAACCTTTTATTAGCTCACATTCTCACAGCACCCTAATTAAACCTCAACAATACCTTCATCTCTCTAACACTTTCCATCTTTTGAATTCCACCAGAGGCGTCTCCGAGAATTAGAGTGCCCCGTGCGAGAAGGGAAAAAAAGACCCCTTAGATAATTTTTTTTATATATAATGACTAATGTTGTGACAATTAACGTATCAGATACATACTTTTTTTTTTCTTTCTCTTTTTGGGCTGGCCGAATGAGCCTTGTAGATGTGCCTATTGTTTTTTTTAATCATTTATTGGGCCTTGTAGTTTAATATATAGAATGTTATAATGGGATAATTGAATTTTTATAAAAAATATATAGTATATATATATTTTTTTTATAAAATTGTGCCCATAAAAACGATGGGCTCTGTGCGGGAGGGTGGTTTGCACCCCCTCCAAGCCGCCCCTGAATTCCACGCACCACGATTGTACTCATGCCCAAATTAGGCTACACAATCATCGTCTTAACTTTCATATCACCTTTCGATGTCACAAACAACCTGCTCGTTCACGACAAATGTCTATTGTAGTACCAAGGGTCTGCTTGAGATTGCTTATTTTACTTTAAGTTGATAAGTTAAAAAAATTATCATTATTTTAACTTTAATCAAAAAGTTAAAAAAACTATTTCGAAAATCTAGAAATTTTAGCTTCTTGAAAATAACTTTTTATCATTGCCCAAAAAGTTAAAATTAAAAGTACTTTTGAAATTTTCAAACACGAATTTAACTTATTGATTTGCTCAAAAAACCAATAAGTTAACAAGTCAATTCTAAATAAAATCCCAAATAAAACCTAAACCGAAGTCTTACTACCGTTACACTTTTTCAACACAAGAGAGGAAACTTGACTCCACCCGACCCGACACAATAGTTATAGGCAACCTGGCCAAATTTATTGTGTATAACAAACGTAGGAAAAAACCCTAAATGTGTTAGTTTTTTTTTGAATGGCTTGGTACAACGACACCTAAGACGGGATTTCAACCGTTCCCTCCCGATTTGACGCTCTGGAGCGTATGCCCGAGCCCACCCCAGGAGGAACCCCACAACTGGGTAAACCCCCGACCTTGCTTCAGCAAATATGCCTCAGCCCGGATTCGAATCCAAGACCTCCCATAAGAAAATGAAGGGAGTAACTATTAGGCTAGAAGTACTTGCTTTTTTTTTTTGAACGGCAGTTAAACTGTCTCGTCGTGCTACCTTCAGTTATCCTGGCGATTGATAGCTAAGATCGATTCCTCGATCTCCGACCTGAGACACGTGTGCCCCCAGATGCGCGGGAACCGGATGGAATCCGTAAACCCTCGCCCCCCATTAGGTTAGAACCTGGGATTAAAGCCCTGATTCGTTCCTTCACCTGGATATCCATTAAATTGCTCCCAACAAGGTTTGAACCCATGACCTTCACATTGGAAGGGTGAGTCTTTACCAGTTGAGGCAATTCTCCGGATGTTAGAAGTACTTGCTTTTAAAATCATTCAGATGAGACAATTCTACCCTCATTTTCCCCGTTTCCTCAAACCCTATATTCTCTCCTTCCCGTCGCCTCCTCAACCCCTCCCCCAAAAACACTCGGCCGCAGCAACCCATATCCTTCCCGTCGCCTCTCTCCTCTACCTCCACCACAGCACCTCTCCGCCGCACACCTCCTGTCGGTCGCAAGTCTTCCTCACCGCCGCAGTCCTCCTCTCGGCCGCCGCACAGCACCATGTAAGCACATTTTTTTTGTCTGCTATTAATTGTGTTTTCTGATAAATACTACCATTCGATGTTGTGCTTTTACTGTCAGATTATAGATTAGAACATATATACTAGCACCATGAACGTTTTTTTTTGTCTGCTATTGATTTGTTTGATTGGTATTCACAAACATATATATTTCTTTGTTATTAATTGCACAAACATATATATTATATACTTTGTTTGATATAAGTTGGTTTGTTTGATTTAAAAAGCTATGCTTGGATGTGAATTGTGGTGATACATGGGTCAGATTATAGAACATGGTTTGATTTAAGTTTATATGCTTTGTTTGATTTAAGTTTATGATTATAAAAGCTATGTTTACATGTGAGTTGTATGGTAATGTATTTTTGTTTGATTTTTTCAAAGAAATGACAAAAAAAAGAGTAGGATTAGTTGGAAACAAGAAGGTGTTGATCTATGTTTGAATTTTAGCATTTTTCTCAAGGATTTTGAAGAACTATTGTGTAATTTGGATGTTATTATGATTGGATTTTATTTTGTATTTATTATTTACATTATCACTAAAAAAAGACTTCAGAAGGGTAAAATAGTCATTCTGCATATTCATTAAGATGTTCAACCAAACAGTCTTAACTGGTTCAGCACTTAATTATTCAGACCCTCTTAATCATTCAGACATCTTAACCTAGGTTGCAAAAGTCGCTAGACGCTCCCAGGTCGGAATAGCTCCTTGGAGCGAGTAATCGGGCAGTACTCGGGTAATACTTAGGAACTACCCGGCCTCGGAACAACCCCTTGGACCGAGTACTAGGCCTTGGAGACCGACTTTTGCAACAGTAATCTTAACCATTCAATACTTAATGATTTAGATGCTACCAAATAGCCCCTTTGTCTAAAATCACAAAAACCCAAACCCCTTTTATTTTCTTGGCACACCTTGTTCATATTCTGCCTTCATCTCTAATCGGTAAAAATGTCACACTTAACTCTTTCAGTCGGTATTTTCTGTAGTTCATCCATGATTGTTATTGATTTGCTTCATTTCTGCTTAATATGTTCTTGATTTGTTATAGATTGGATGTCCTATTGTAGGATTTTGTACATGTTAGTATATAATCTGTGAGTGCTTAGATAACTCAAATCGGAATTGATGTTAGAAACTATCTCAATCAGTTTTTATGTTTACAGTAGTTAAATATCAGGGCAAAGAAGACGCAATTCAGATCTTCATTTACAGAAGTAGGGGCCAAGTCCAACTACATGGCCAGCACGAATCCGGATGTTCATCTTTCAGAGGAGGAACTTGAGCGAAAGAAGAAGAAAGAAGAGAAGGTGAAATGTTCTACTTTTAATTGGTTTTGAACTTAAAAGTGCATTTTATGTATTATGGTTTTAAGGTTTAATTTGGTCTCTTTGATGGGCAGGCAAAAGAGAAAGAATTGAAAAAACAAAAGGCAGCACAAAAAGCTGCTGATGCAGCTAAACTGAAGGTTTTTATATAATATTATTGTGAATTTTCTTATATTTATGAAGTTTGACTTAATATGATTTTGATTTTATATGATTTGAACTCAAGGCTCAACAAGGGTCTACTGCTTCAAAGGCCAGTAAGAAGAAACCTGGACGTGCTGATGCAATAGATGAAAATCCTGAAGATTTTATCGACCCGGAAACACCTTCTGGTGATAAGAAAAAACTTTCGAAACAAATGGCAAAGCAGTTCTCGCCTGAGGCAGTGGAGAAATCGTATGTTTGCTAGGGATTCAAGTTATATTTTATCTTCATGTTTGTTGCTGATTTTTAAGTTGTTTATGTGTAGATGGTATGCATGGTGGGAGCAGTCAGGTTTATTTGAGGCAGATTCCAACAGCTCTAAACCTGCGTTCACAATCGTGAGTGCTCTGCTACTTTATATCCGATATTCTCTAATGGTTTCATACATATGATCTTAAAAACACCTTTTAAATGCCTATAAATCAGTAAAAACAGTTGGTTATAATGTGATTTGGTTGTATGGGTTTTGTTTGTATGTAATGCAGGTTCTTCCACCTCCTAATGTGACTGGAGCTTTACATATTGGTCATGCCCTAACTGCTGCTATCCAGGTTTAATCGACTTAAATTCCTTGTTTTTACGAATTGAAGTTACGTTATTTCTTTAATTTTAAGTTGCTGTTGACTTTCACTTTTTCAGGATACAATTATTCGTTGGAGGAGAATGTCAGGATACAATACACTGTGGGTGCCTGGGATGGACCATGCAGGGATAGCCACTCAGGTTGGGTTAACTTCTTAGACATTAATATGTAATATTGTAAATTGGTGGTGGCAGGTTATGTTAACCAGAAACAGTTTTTTATGCAATTTTTTTTCACTATTTATTAATACTTGGTGTGTTAAGAATGACCATAAAAGATTTTCTGGAAACTTTTGATATATAACCTTGCTTCGCTTCAAGCTAATTTCTTTAATTTTATTCGATTCATTACATTTACATAACCCAAAATCAACCCATTTATAGGTAAGTAGGTCAAAATAGCCACCTCTACTCTCAATTTCCATACGCAGCTAGTGTTCTTGATACATCTGACATTGGCTCTCTGATAGGTTGTGGTGGAGAAGAAAATCATGAGAGAAAGAAAATTAACCCGCCATGATATAGGCAGAGAAAATTTTGTCTCTGAAGTGAGTTTGACTTTCTATATATTATGCCATGCTTTAATAAGTTATCCTATATCTAGCATCAACCTGGACATTATAATTGTTCATCTAAAAATTGTTCAACATTTCGATAATGATGGAAGGTATGGAAGTGGAAGAATGAGTATGGGGGCACAATACTAAAACAACTTCGGCGACTGGGTGCATCTCTAGATTGGTCACGTGAGGTAAAGCTAATAAATATTTTCTATAAGTTTTGTTTTCTTTTTGTTTTGTCTTGGAATTGGCATCATTAGGTGTTGTGAACTTTATGTTTTTTTTATGGCAGTGTTTTACAATGGATGAGAAAAGGTCAAATGCTGTAACAGAAGCTTTTGTCAGGCTTTATAAGGAGGGTCTTATATATAGGTATTATTTATTGTATGGTGTTTTGTCTTGCCCATTCTTTATAGAGCTCAATGTTTTGATTAACTTAACTGTGTATAGGTTAATTTGGGGAGTGTTCTATCTCTAACGGTCGAGTGGCCAATTTAAATGATACAGTTTAAAAGTGAACGAGTTAATGTATCAAAAGTTGACAAAATTGTATTTTTAATGCATACAATTATTTAATTTCTTTATTTAAAATTAGGGGTAGGCGGGTAGCGCGTCAATCAGATAAAATAAAGGAAGGAAGATTAAAATGGTTCGGGCTTGGCTTATGTGCTTTTAGGGGGCCTTGTGCCTTTGACAACTATGGGTGTACATGTGTTTGTTGAGGCTTCGTAGTTTGGTTTTTCCTTTACTAAGGTTGTCTTTAGTACATTATAGGTGCTTGAGACTTTATTTGTTCCAATTTATCGTTAATGCGGGCCTTTAATTTCAGGCGTGTCTTTAGTATTAGGTGTACCATTAGATTTACCACCTTAGACATAAGGATTTTATGCCCGCTTACCCTTTTATTGTTTGACACTAATAACATTTGATATGATTATGTGTTTTATATGCATGTGTTATAGTTTACTCTTTCTATTATTTTATGCATGTTCTTTTTATGTATCCTGTCAAAGTAATACAAAACAAACTAAAATAAAATAATGCATCAGTGGGATTTCACTAGGTATGTTTGCTTGTTTTTGTAAAAAAAACTAGATTAATATTGAAATTATATAGTTTTGTAATTGATTTTTAAAAAAAATTATTGAAAAGAATTTAAGTGTCTCTGATCAACTCTGTTTATCCAATCTATTTAGAATTGTAAATATATACAGTTTTTGACGTATAACAAATCATGTTTTTATCTCTATTTTTTGCATGTATTTATCTTCATATTTTATGATTAAATTTGGATTATCTTTTGCCTTCGCTTCAGAGATTTACGGTTAGTAAACTGGGATTGTGTGTTGAGAACGGCAATATCTGATATTGAGGTATGCTGTTATCTTTTATTTCTTCATATTTAGAAGCACCAGTTTTATATATTTTATACTTTACCATTGCTGTGTTTGTAGGTTGATTATGTTGATATCAAAGAGAAGACACCTCTAAAGGTTCCTGGATATAAAAACATGGTGGAATTTGGTGTTTTAACATCATTTGCATACCCTTTGGAGGAAAATCTTGGAGAAATTATTGTGGCTACTACTAGAGTTGAAACAATGCTTGGAGATACTGCTATTGCTGTTCATCCTGATGACCCAAGATACAAACATCTTCATGGCAAGTTTGCTAGTCATCCGTTTAATGGAAGAAGACTTCCTATAGTTTGTGATTCTATACTTGTTGACCCAAATTTTGGAACTGGTGCGGTGAAGGTAAAATTTTTTTTTAAATGAAGTGTTAATTTTGGCCCATTTCTTATGAATGTGCCAAACTTGTAGCTTAAAATGAAACTGGCCTTACATATCAAACGATTGAAAGTCAAAGTGTAGATTTTAGTCAGAATTGTTCGGGGTCTTCTCAATTACCTGGACAAGACAAGAATGAACATGTTTTTGACCTATTACTCATCTAGTCCAGTCTGACTTGACCATTTTGCCACGTCCATTAAACTATTAAAGAACATGAAATTAGCTTGTGAAAGGTTTTTTTTAATGCATTGTTTTCTATTGATGATTTTAAGGTTGTCATTGCAGATAACTCCAGCTCACGACCCAAATGATTTTGAGGTTGGAAAGCGTCATAAACTGGAATTTATCAACATTTTCACTGATGATGGGAAGATAAACAGTAATGGAGGTACAGATTTTGTTGGGATGCCACGTTTTGAAGCTCGTGTGGCTATAACTGAGGCTTTAAAGTCCAAGGTATTTCTAAATTTTCCAGTAATATCCTTTGTAATGTAATTGGGCACCATGTTTTACAGTATCTTTTCATTTTCTTTTTTCAATATTTTCTCCATACATACAGGGGCTGTTTAAAGGGGAAGAGAAAAATGAAATGAGGCTAGGGCTATGTTCTAGAACCAACGATGTGATTGAACCTATGATAAAACCACAGTGGTATGTTAGCTGCCATGGTATAGCTAAGGAAGCTCTTGATGCTGCCATGGATGACACAAATAAGAAAATTGAGATAATGCCAAAGCAATATACTGCTGAATGGAAAAGGTTTTGTTGCGCTACTTTCAACTTATTAAATAAAAGCTGTTGTGAATACATGATCAATTCAAACTAATGGTGTCAAAATGGGTGGGTTCGGTAACAGGTTGAGGGTCAGGTTAAGACAGCTTTTTTTGTACAGATTAAGTTGGTTTGAGCAGAAATTCTGAGTCAATTATTTTGAGTACATGATTAGCCTTTTGATACAATTACAGAAATTATGTTATATTAAGTTTATTAACAATAATATATCACTCATTACATAAATTTGTGAATGAAATTCTTAGGTTTTATTCATTGAAGTTGAACTTTGGGCGACTTTCAACACTTTTCTCTTGAATTAAAATAGTAACTTTAATTTACCTGTGCATCAGGCAACAGGTTAAAAATTGCCACGTCAACTTCAACTGCTCAATTTAAATAATATTTCATTATTTTTTACACTATTGCTATCCTACTATCATGCTTTGACCCTTCATGATTGTACTTATCATTATATTATTTTTCTTATCCCTTAAATATTTCATATTGTGTTCATTGTCATAGATGGCTTGAGAACATTCGTGATTGGTGTATATCAAGGCAGCTTTGGTGGGGTCATCGTGTTCCTGCATGGTATGTTACATTGGAAGACGATGAGCTTAAAGAACTTGGGGCCTACGCAAATCATTGGGTGGTGGCCCGTAATGAAAAAGATGCTGAGGTGGAGGCATGCAAGATTTTTCCAGGAAAAAAGTTTCAGTTGGCTCAAGATCCTGATGTTTTAGACACCTGGTTTTCTTCTGGGCTTTTTCCATTAACTGTATTGGGCTGGCCTGAAGACACCCAAGATTTGAAGACATTTTACCCGACTTCTGTTCTTGAAACTGGGCATGACATTTTGTTCTTTTGGGTTGCACGTATGGTGATGCTTGGCATGAAATTGGGAGGTGATGTACCTTTTAAAAAGGTTTGTTATGTTTGATAATTATTGTGAAGAGTTATAGCATTTCTGTCTCAGAATGAAGCGCATAGGAAAATATTTTCCTCCGTAGTGATAATTCATTACTACTGAATACAGACATGTATTATGTCTACACTGGTTTCTATTAATTTTCACTATTTTTGCATCTCTAGTAGTGATGGTAAAGTGTGCAGGTTTGTGACGTACAATTTTTTATCTATACACACACACACATATATTAATATATATATTTTTAATAAATAAATCAGTTTGTTAGAAAAGATTACAAAATTTATATTTCAATAATACTATTAGTTCTTGTAAAATTGTGTGGAACATTATGCCTTGATAATAATGCTCTTTGGGTGGAGACCGATGTGGTAATTTTTCTTGTTATCTCTTTTTAATTGATTTTATTTGTTTGACATGTTAAGAGATACAATATAAGCCCAAACTGACCTTTTTGTAAATATACAAACTCAATTTTTTCACCTCCAATTTCTAGGAACCTTTCTCAGATAAACTTTTTGAGCTTTGCTTTCTCATCATCATTATTATCATCACTGGGTCTGTTATATAATTGACATTTCTGTTATATTTACCATAGCAATGCAAATATAAAATAAAGTTATTGTGTAGGTTTATTTGCATCCCATGATTCGTGATGCACATGGACGCAAAATGTCCAAATCTTTGGGCAATGTGGTGGACCCCATTGATGTCATATGTGGCATAAAATTGGAAGATCTTATCAAGAGACTTGAGGAAGGCAATCTGGATCCTGCCGAGTTGAAGGTCGCTAAAGAGGGACAGATGAAGGATTTTCCTAATGGCATTGATCAATGTGGTGCGGACGCCCTTCGTTTTGCACTTGTCTCTTACACAGCTCAGGTACTATATATTATGTATTAACTATTTGTCTGAGTGATTCACAAATTCTGATTAATGAAACAACTAGTAATTAAACTACCAGAATGAATTTTCTTGTTAATTTCTGTAAACTATATAAATATTCTTAATTATAAACTTTTGCCAACAGCAGTCAACATTGGGAATATGGGTTAGAAAAGAAGGGCCAAAAGTAATCTTAAATAATCTGTAAATAAAATTATCGAAGAACCACCATTATCTGTATCTTATTTAGCGTCCTTTTTCTGTTAAATTAAACTTCCGTTATGTTATTTGGCATGCTTCGTCTGTTCCGTTATGTCTTCCGTTGCTTCCATCCATTATGATGTTAACAATTATTTGTAACCGACGGTTCGACACTCTCTCATTCATCTTCATCTTCCCTTTCATAACCCCAATTTTTATTTTCTATTACTGTCCCTAAATCTGTATTTTTTATTACACAATTCTTCATCTTTCCATTCATAACCGTAATTTTCATTTTCCATTTATATCCCTAAATCTTATTCTGGATATTACACCACTGCTTCTTTTATTCTGGATTACACTTCCTACATCGTCGTCCTCATACCATCGTTGTTCACAATTTAGCAGGTTTGTTTTGTCTTCCTACTATTGTGTCGTTACGCTGCTTCGCATCTTCTAATCTATTTTAATATAATTTGGATTTCAATTCTGGTTCCATCTTCTAATACATCTTTATGTTGTTTAGTGAAATTTAGGTCTTGCTTTTTATAATCAAAGTCAATATTCTAGAAGATGAAAACCATAAAATTGAAACCAGAAGACGCAATTAATCGAAATCCAACATAAAAATTTGAATAATGATTGAATATTTTATGGTTTTGTTGTTTGAAATGCGTATAAGATGATTTCTTTATACGTGAATCAAATTACAATGCTCATTAATTTTGATTTTGAGATTATTGTATGTATTTCTCTAACGGAGTCGTATAAAATCCCCATATGTGATTTTCATTTATTAATGTTTGATTTTTGTTTTTAACTCTATTATTAACTCTATAATTAGCAATAGTTATATTTCATTGAATATGAATTAGACGCTCCAACGATATTACAGTTCTCATTAATTTTTCGTTTTTGATATTAACTTTGAAGAGTAAGAAATTAGGAATAAATATATAAAAATTAGCAAGAACATCATGGAGAGCACAAGAGTTTAGGATGTATGGGAATACACAGACAAACATTCAAAATCCATATAAAAAAACTATCATTACATATAATAAACTAAGAATAAATAATTGCTAATTATCATACGAACCTCAAATTGCAGACAAAACAAAGATATGTTTTTGCCCAAAAGAATTAGTAAAGAACAAAATCCAAATTTGAGGTGATCGAGTATATAAAAATAATATCTGCAAGATCAAAATGACGATACACAGAAGTAATCTCGGGAAGCTATTTTGATGGATAAATTATGGATCTCAAGAATTTATAAAATTTGTATTTGACTCAAAATTTACTTTAATCTAGGAGCATCATCTATTTGATGTTTTGTATATTGCATACTGTACACATTGTTATATAAAGTTGATGAAATACAAAAGATTGATACCTTTTAATTTGAAACAAATTATTTTGCACTGCCTCTGTTAAAGTTAAAATATCCTGGGAAATGTATGTTAATGTCAGTATGTCACTGAACAGACTTCTAAGTTCTAATTGATCATAACAAATGTTCTCATTCTTCTATTCAAAGTTGAGCCGGGGCTCCTTCGGAGCAGCCTATTTATCCCAATCGGGATAGGGGTAAGATTTGTCTCTATTCTTTCTCCGCATACTCTCCTGAAAAGTAGGAATATGCTGGCCTGCTGGGTAAGTTTATTTGTATTCTATTCAAAGCTGAATCCAAATCAGATGTATGAGACACATATTTTGTTGGCTTTCTTTTTTCTCTACCTGAAGATAGTATTGTTAAGCATCACTTTTATATTGATATGTAAATTAATAAAGTAAATCAAAAACAAAAATATTCATAAAAATATTTTCAATTATAACATTAATTTAAATGAGTTTAGTAGTTTAGTACAACCTTCTGTAACATTATAGCATTAATGTAAAGTTTGTTTCTAGATTAGAAATAAGAAAAATTCTAAATAAAAATAACAAGCCTTTGCTGTTAAGTGATAATTCTTTGTTGTTATGTGTTGAAATAGTTCTGTAAGTAGCATTAATGGTGATAATTAAGGATCTGTAAGTAGAATTACCATGCCACAAAGATTATAAAATGAGGTATAGAGGAGAATAACTAAACATATATTTCAAAATGCAACCAAACATTATTATTTTTTTCTTCTCACAATTGCTGCATTTCAACACACAAAACAATGAGTTAGTCAAGCATGATGTAGGTGACATGAAATTGTCTGTTTTGGTACAATAAACTTCTCAAATTAAGACTTCACAAATCATTATGTTTTTTATTTATTTATTTTCTTGGATGCTATGAATTAAAAGTAAAGGTCTGCTTAAGTGTTGAAAAAGTTTTGTAAGTAGATTGGATGAAACTTTATGATTTGTAACCCAATTACATAAACATAAAGCTTACTTTACTTGACAAACTTATTCTTCTCTCTACTAACATATCATTAACAATGCAAGAAAACACGCCGCATCGTGCGGGCACCCATACTAGTTTTTCTTATAGATGCTAACATTGTGCCTTTGAATGTTTCCAGTCTGATAAAATAAATCTGGACATATTACGTGTGGTGGGATACCGACAATGGTGTAACAAGTTATGGAATGCTGTGCGATTTGCCATGAGTAAACTTGGTGACAATTATACCCCTCCAACAAATATAGGACCAGAGAAGATGCCATTTAGTTGCCAATGGATCCTTTCTGTACTAAACAAAGCTATATCAAAAACTATATCATCTCTGGATTCTTATGAGTTTTCAGATGCATCAAGTGCTGTATATTCATGGTGGCAGTCTCAGCTTTGTGATATTTTCATTGAAGTAATTAAACCTTACTTCTTTGGTGATAATGATGAATCTGCAAAGGGTTATGCACAAGATACATTGTGGGTGTGTTTGGATACAGGATTAAGATTACTTCATCCATTTATGCCATTTGTTACTGAAGAATTATGGCAACGACTTCCTTCACCAAAGAGTCATACACGAGAGAAGTCCATTATGATATGTGAATATCCTACTGTTGTCGAGGTTAAAGTTTGACTATATTGACTGGGATTTATCTAACCAAATCTGGGAAAAATGTTACGTATTTGTTATGTTTTTACTTTCTTACAGTCCTGGACAAATGATCAAATTGAGTATGAGATGGAAGTGGTTGAGTCTGCAGTGAAATCGTTCAGATCAATTAGGGGGGAAACCAAAGAAAAGTATGTGGTGTTATTAAACAGTTTGAAATAATTATGTACATTTTTTGGCCCTTTTTTACTAATGCTCTTTGATATTTCTCGTGACTCTAACCTGAATTTACAAATTTATGAGTAATTTAGTAAACGTGCCAAAACTAAATAGTGTAAACAAACAAATTTACCCAGCAAAAATCCATTTAATTAGTAAGGTCTGGGGAGGGTGAGATGAGGGCAAACCCTATATTGCACAAACTAAAATCTTAGACCCTATTAAGGATTAAAAATCTGGACGTCTCTCTAAAAATCACCAACCTTTATATGACGTCTTCAAGAATTCTTGTTACTAATCATGTGCTTGGAGAGGTGCAAGTTTAACAAATCTTGGCTAATCTTTATATTGTTCTACTTGTCATTTATTTTTGCTTGCTGGGTACATGTTAATTTGTTGATTGAATTGGTTCAATTATTTTTTAAGTGATAATATATTTAGTATAAATAAATATTTTCCTTTATTCAGGCGAGCTGGTTTTGCAGTGTCCCGAACTGATCAGATTGCAGACCTTCTAAGGAGCCATGAAATGGAGGTTTCAACACTAGCCAACCTGTCATCTTTGAAGGTATGCACATTTATCACAATATTATTGGGTTTTAAAGCTATACTTTATAAATGCTACTATATTAAGTATTTTGGGATTTAACAACTGGCAGGTACTCACAGAAAGGGATCCTGCTCCAGCTGGCTGTACAGTGGCGGTTGTAAATGAAGTGCTTTCAGTTTATTTGATGAATGAAGGAGCTATTGATGTCAAAAAGGAACGAGAAAAGCTCAAAGCTAAGTTTACAGAATTACAGAAGTAAGCATAACATCTTCTTAGTGGTAACAAGCTTCCTTTATGTAATAATAGTGGTGGGATCGTTTTTAGAGGTGGTCAAAGGCGGGTTGGGTAATGGATAGAAAAGGTTAAAGCCCCCAGTCATTTTTTTGAGATATTAGTATAATATCAAATATAGGCATTTTTCAAGTTTTCCATGTTTACACCCTTATGTTAATATTTGCATTAAGATATTTTCAAATGTGTGAGAGTTTGGAGTATGCGTAGAAAGAGAAGGGGTAATCGTCATATTATAATTTGTATTTAATGGAATGGGTAAATTTAAATTTTAAGTATTGTAAATGGGTGTATTTGATATTAACCTTTTTTGAATGGGAGTGATATTATTCATGTAATCAAAGGTATATTAAATGCCCCATGTTTTTTAGTTTCATCCATGTCTGGTTGAGTTCTCTCAAAAGTCAACATTTTTTATTCATTTAGAAAAAAGGAAAAATATTGGACTTGCTCACCTGGTAGAGGCATTGCCTCTTAGAAAGGAGGTCTTAGAAAGGAGAGTAATTGGGAATAATTTAGTAGGAGTAGGATGGTATTGCTATTTAAGAAACAAAAAAAAGGCAAAATTTCATTTTATTATACTGGAAGTATGAAAGTTTGACGTTTATTTTTTAGAAGTTATTTAAAAACTGAATTATAAACACAGTGCGTGAATTGTTGCAAAAACAATATTATTATAACATATAATCTTAATGTTGAATACAACAATATCGGATGCTGTGTTTAGTCATGTAAAAGAAGACGTACGCAGCTTGTTTGTGTTTGTTTTTTACTTCAACCCAACCAATAAACAGAGTCGAACACTTGAACAAATGGATTTTCTTGTTTGCCAAGAATATGTACATGTCCATGTTTGTGTATGTGCTTGTTGATTTGAACACAAACAACCACCAATAAAAGTAAAAAAACAACATCCAAGATAAAGTCACGTTATTTTCATCATTAGATGCTTCAAGCCTTCAACATCCAAATTTAAGTTTAATCGAATGGGTTGGTAAAATCTGAATCCAAAACTGGTTCTAACTTCTAAATGGTTTAATATTAGTAGCAATTAAATTGGAATGAATATGTAAACAAACATAAATGAATGAATGTTAATATACCTTAATGAATGAAAGTAAATGAACAACGCTACTGAAAGACCGTAATTTTCTTCATGGCCTTTTGTTTATTTAAATGAGCAAAAAATTTTGTTTGTGTATAACTTCATTTCAAATAACTGTTCACTGAATGTTTAGTTTGTTTACAAGCATAGTTGTGTTTTGGTGGCTTTCTCCTTATGTGACTTTGTTTGATCTGTTTTTCTTCTAGCTAAAAGTTGAATTTCTTCTAGTTATAATTTTGATTTCAATCAAGTATTGTATTTTAGGCAACTTTTGACCAGTTATTTTCAGTTATTTTTTGCCAGCATTCTTTGTTAGTTCCTATTTTAATTTGATTTCCTCATAAGCAAACTGATTGTTAGGTCCACTTCGTTGATTGTCTGTCACCTTATTTGTGCAGGCAAAAGGATAGTTTAAACAAGGCCATGAGTGCCAAAGGGTATGAGGAGAAGGTGCCGGCACATATAAAAGAAGAAAATGTTGCAAAACTCGCATCATTAATGCAACAACTACTTTCTATTGAGGAAGCCACTCAACACATTGAACGCCAGGTAGCTGTGAGTTTAGAAATATAAATTACAGATGATATTTTTCTCCGGGGTATTTGATCTTTCCCTTCCCCATCTTTATAGATTCCAGGTGAATGTTTTGAATTCATCTTTTTAACGCAATGGCAAACTTTCATTTTTTAGCAACTGAACTATTCAGATGAGGTAGTCGGTGACATTTTATCACTTTTTGTATTTTCAACTTTATAATTTAAGCTTTGGTTGGTTAAATTTGTCTTTATAGTGGCTCTATTTGAAACTTTTTTTTGGTTGTTTTTGTAGTTTTGTATGAATAACATCTGTGTTATTAAATATTGTTAGAAATTATTATTATTGTTATAAGAATCTACACCAATAACTAAGTTTGGTTAACCACATTTTATCTAAGTATAGCAAGTTAAACCTTTTAAATGATAGATGCCCAAGTTTCGTTTGTCGATATTCTGATTAATGAATAATTCTTTCCACTATCCTTTCGAATTTATTTGATCATAGTTTATATATTTACACAAAGGATGACATACAGTATATATATATATATATATTTACACACAGAGAAGTAATATTCTTAAAAGGTTAAAAACTCAAAAGCCTATAAAGGAATCTTAAATCGTTCATAACCGGCTCATACGAACTCCAATTTAACTCGTTCAAGTTGCGTTAGAACCGTCTTATCAAACCTAATATAACCCATGCCCTCACCCCCGTCCCCCAAAAGCCTAAACCCTCCACACACCACCACCCCATCCCCAAAAGCCTAAACCCTCACCCATGACCCACCCCCCAAAAACCTAAACCCCCACCCCCATAAACCTAACCACCATCCTCCCACACCCACCCCACAAAAACCTAACCCCCCTCCCTAAAAGCCTAAATCCTAAAACTATACCTTAAAAGCTAAACCCTAAAATCTAAACCCTAAAAGCTAAGAGCGAAGAGTCTGACGAGACAGTTCCAACGCTGTCGGAATGGGTCAAATCGGAGTTCATATGTGCTGAGCATTTTAAAATCATTTTCACACTTTTTTAGTTTGTCCTTTTTAGCCAAACCTAACACCATTCCTTATTGCGATAACCGCATAACCTTGGCATTTTTTGCCCGAATCTTTGTTTTTTTTTCATGGTCTTTATTATACATAAATAGGGGGATTCTTTTTTGTGTTTTTGCTAATTCATCACCGTTTAGAAGTTATTTATGTAAATAATTTCTAAACAGTGATAAATTAGCAAAAACACAAAAAAAACCCTACTATTTATGTATAATAAAGACCATGAAAAAAAAACAAAGATTCGGGCAAAAAACGCAAAAAAGTGCTAGGGTTATGCGGTTATCGCAATAAGGAAGGGTTAACATTTGATCCTTCCCCTATATCTATACTCTATAATAAAAGAGTAACACATTTGCCTTTTGTCACAATCTTAAACCACAATGCCACATGTCACCTTCTTACACTAAAATTAACACTTGTCAACACCTTATCCTTCCACTTAATTCTCTCTTCTATTAAATAATTATATTCTCTCCTTTATTAAATAAATAAGTATAATACTAATACCTAACATATTATTTATCTTATTATTATAAAACACACTTTGATTTTTTTTATAAAATATTAAATTCTCTAAAATCAAAACTTTTAAAGTAAGAAATATTTTATTTTCAAAAAACAAAATTTATGTAAAAAACAAGTTATCTTAAAAAATGATTTTTTTAAAACAATTTATGTAAACAAAATTTATTATAAAAGGATTTTTTTAAACAATGAGATTTTTATCATCCAATAACGTTTTTTAATTTAATATTTTATATTAAATTCGTGTATTACACGGGATTTAACCTAGTATATATATATATATATATATAGGAGAATGATCAAATGTTAACCATTCCTTATTGCAATAACCGCATAACCCTAGCACTTTTTTGCGTTTTTTGCCCGAATCTTTGTTTTTTATCATGGTCTTTATATATATATATATATATATATATATATATATATATATATATATATTATCTGTTGACTTCTTATTTGAGTCTTGATCGAAACTTGCTTTACCATAATACCATCATTTGATTCCTCCTTTCAGTCCCTTTGTTTAAAGTCCAATAAATTTGGGCCTCAAGACATCTTATTTTATGTTTTTAAAAAACATCCCCACCGTTTTCGTTGGCCCAAATTCTTCTTCGTACTACCAAACCTGAGTCATGATCATGTTCTGATAATATCATTTCCATGCTAATGGAACTGGTGCAAAGGGAGGTGCTCTAAAGTTTAAATAAGATGTGAATTAAAACAAAAATCAAACACCAACTGCTGGTTATGGTTATATTACTCAATGTCGAACAAGCAGAGAAACACAAATGTAGCAATAACACAAAGATTAACCTACATAAAATCCGACACAACACTCATAAGCTAAAACAAAGCCGACATGGGTTTCATGGTAGTAGACTACTCAAAGGTTTCAGAATCATTCTCTTGTCCTAGCATGCGGACAACCTGAGCCACACCTTCTGCTACTTCCTTTTGGATAACACCATCTGGCATGTCGAATGTTCTCCTTTTCAAGGTTAAAGACCGACCCTTTCCTGGCTGTTGTGGGTCCACCACATCAAGCATTGCTTCCAGTTCATCCACCATCGACCTTTTTGCAGCCCTCACCATGATATCAGCACCCTGCAATTGCAAACAACAATCACTATTTCTATCATCTAAACTTTAAAGACAATTTGCTCAAAATTTATTGCTAAACAATATTCTTCATGATTTCTGATATTCAATCAACCATTTACAAGAACTGAAGTTGTTTTGTACAGTATATATTATGAGCAAATTGCCAAATTTGGTGAAGGGGCACGTTTCAAATCCAGTCATCTTATCATAAGAAGAAAAGTAAACGGACTGGTAGTTGATATTTAAATGAATTTAAATTATTCAAGGACAAACATAAATTTGCTAAAAGATGAAAATAAAAGGTTCACTTCATTTAGCCCAAGACCAAAAAAAAGTTCATCCAAGACAAAAGGGGCATTCCATTTACAAGGGATTTACTGACAAAGAAACCATGCAAGAAATGAAATATATATATACGTCTATACGGGCCACCCCACGGCGATTAGTCTACACATAATTTAAAAGAAATGAAAAATCACAGCAAAATGTCAGGATTATAACAAATAATATAAGGTACTGAAACAACAATATTAGACTCGGGCCTGTCTTCGAGAGTTTTGGTCTTGTACAAATATTAAAAATAAGCCCCGTATATATAAAAGAAGTTCGTAAATTGACGATAATTGAGATAATACCAAGTCAATAAACAACAAAAAAAAAAACAATTTTGTTGCAACAAAAATATGTCTTTCACATATCTAAACAAATCCTGATGTTTTCCTAACAATCTTTAAAGTTCTTTAAATTTGTTGATCAAATCTTTATATATAAAATATATACAAAAAGTTTAAAATTTCAAGCCTTAAAAAAGAAGGCTTGTGCGGTCGCACCTCCCGCATATGGTCATAACCGTCCTTGATAAGACAATTACCATCCTATCAAATTTCACATTACTAATAAGACTCTACTTTGAACAGATATATACATTCCACAATCTTCTATAATCAACATATTTTCCAAATCTTTTAACTTAGCCATACGATAACACAAGAATTTCAAACCACAGGCACATGTCCATTTCAATGATGATATCGCAGAACCTACATAAGATGCATCATAAAAAGACCATGCATGTACCTCAATGGCATCAACAGTGAGAAGCAGCACAATGATCTTCTCAGAAAACTTCTGTTTCTCCTCTGCATCACGGGCCACCCGACGACGATAAGAGAAATTATTGAACAAAGCCCTAAGCTCCTTAAGTTTTCCCTTAGCAATAGCCAACTCACGGAGCGCACGAAGTGCTTGAGACCTCCTTATCAAATATGCTCTAAAAGTCAACTGTATCACCATGGCTGCATCTTGAGGTGACAACTCCTTCTTCTTCCCTTTGTTCTTCTTAGTAAATGCCTGCCATCATTTTCAAATTCATATCAACAAATACAGATCTTGATCTCTGAATTGCTGCTATCAAATGGTAACTTAGCAATTAACATGAAATATGCATCCAGCATCCTTATGGTTCACACTACAATTGCAGGATTTTTACCAAAAGGTTATATATATCGACTGGACTAAGCTAATTAACAGGTGATAATAGCAACCAAATGATGAAATCTGAAGGTTTAACCAAGTAATTACAGAGAAGATTATGAAAAAAAACCTGTTTCAAGAGAAGCGCGCCATGATCAGGAGAACTTTGGATTTCAACGATACGAGGTCCTTTTTCTTTCTTCTTGTCCTTCTTCTTGTTCTTCTCCTTCTCTAATCCATTGACATCTTCAATAGCGGCATTAGCGGATGACGCAGTGAAAGTGTACTTCCGTACATCATCGCCTTTCCTTTTAATCTCAGCTGTCCATTTGCAGCTCTTCTCCTTCTTCTTCCCTCCCTTAATCTCCGTCGTCAGCTTGTACTTCCGATCTAAACCTCCTTTATCGGCACTGTTGATCTCCGCCGTCCAGGTGTACTTCCGATCGGACTTCGCTTTGTCTTGTTCCACCAGATCAAACCCAAGCTCGAGAGCAGACACACGATCGGAGAGTGACTTAAGGTACAGTTCTGCGGTTGTAGATCGGCGCCTGGTAACGAGCTTCCGAGCTGAAGAGCTACCGAACGGCGTCCTACGCTCGACGTGAATCAAATCAGTGATGTTGAGGAAGTCATCAAACGGAGATACAAGATCAAGTGATGTAAACGTAGGGTTTAGGAGATCAAGAGCCAGATCAAGTTCAGTGGTGGATTCAATAGAGTAGATAGGGTTTAGAAGAGCATAGGGTTTGGGGAAAATCGGCAATGGTGATGGATATGATTCACATAACAAGTAATCGATGATGTCAAGCTTGGTGAATCGACTCATGGTTTATGTTGATCAATGGCGGATGTCGTGATACTGATTGAGAGAGACACGAAGGAAGAAGATAAGAAGACCAAGTGGGGTGTCGGGGATAAAAACGGAAATTAGTGCACTTAATTAAAAAATATAAACGCAAACGAGTATCGCAGGCAACTGGTCAAACGCTTTCAAAATATGTTTTTAAATTAAAATAAAAAGTAAATTGGTGAGAATGTGAGATTGTATAATGTTTTGATAACTAGATTATGCAAACCGCGCGTTGCTGCGGGTGTGTGGTCGGTTCAGGACTTGCGTTTTCAGAGGCGAACTGCTTTTTATAAAAGTTAAATGGAAACTCAAATATAGAGCTGTCATAACGGATCAAACACGACTCGTTAAAACACAACATGTTAAGACACGACACGTTAAGACACGAAACAGGAACCGATTAGACACGAACACGACCCGTTAAAAACACTTAAACACGAAATGACTCATTAAGGAACCTGTTAATATTTAACATTATAAATGACATGTTAAAGAACCTGTTAAGGAACCCGTTAAAAAACTTAAAGTTAGACGATTAAAAATTTTTTGAAGCTAATCGATTACATACCTATTTTATAATATTATTTATTTTAAATTTTAAATTTTAAACGAGTTTTAGCGGGTTTTAATTGTTTAGACACGAAAAATAAACAGGTCTTAACGTGTCGACCTGTTTTAGACACGAAACATGCTAAAGTCGTGTCGTGTTAACGTGTTCGTGTCTAAAATTGACAGCCCTACTCAAACCACATGATACAGGTCAAGGAAAAAAATCATAAATAAAAAAAATGTAGGTAAAAAAGTTCCCAGGTGGGATCGAACATGCGTCTCTTGTGAGGAAAGTACAAAGCTTAAACCAGTAAGCCAAGCTTATATTTGTGGATTATTGATGCAATAAAGATATGTATCTAGAAAGATAACATACAAAAAAACATGGCTTCAATCTATTGTACATAAAGCTTAAACAACAGTACATCACTATTCCTAATTTGGTTTTGTATAGATAGATAATATTACATTTCTTTTTTATTTTTATAAATTATTTATCTGATTTTAAAATTTAAACGTTTGTAACATCTATTCCGTAGGTCATTAAATTAAACTTTTCACAAGATTGACCAAATTACCATCATCTTCTAAGAATTATATGTATTATAAATGTTTAAACTTTGAGAACATATGAGTAATTTATGAAACATATAGATAGAAAGTAAAATATTAACAAGTCACAAAAATTGTCTTGATAATTTACTCCTAAAATGAAGAGAAATTGTTTGAATTTGACAATTGGTCTTCAAAATTAATATATAATCTAAGAACTTTTACGTCATTTACTAAACATATTTTTTATATTCGTGATATATTTAACAAGTTATAGTTAATAAATTTACTATTTAAAAAATAAATAAAAAAAGTTAAAAGTTTAAGTAAACTGTAAGCTCAATTTTGGCCAATTTGAAATCAACGTTTGTCATCGGAATGCAATTAATGAGTTATGAATAGAACTAGTCACTTTATGAGTAAGCTTAACTTTTAAGCTAAAAATCTATATATATAACTTCTCTAAATCTTTATAATTTATGTGTTATGACTATGTAACATTATATTTTAATATTAACAATATATTTTTAAAGATAAAATCTACAAATATAATATTTTTTATGTTTGTGCCAGAACTAGGTTACACATGTAGTCATATTTAAATATATTTTCTCACGTGTCTTCTTTTATGTTATAACAAAACGCATGAAGCAAAATTAACTTTTCAAATTAAATATTAACCGAATAATTTTTGATAATAATAAAAATATTTTATGGTTATTCAAAGTACAATCAATAATATATGTTATACGATGACTTAGGGGGGTTAAAACCCCATCACTCTGGCTAAGCTTACAAAGTTAGCAAGACAACATGGAATATCCTTTCAAACTTGTTAGGCACAACAAGGACACAGGTCCCTATAGGCTATTGAGTTGCGCCAAAGCTGTCTGCCAAATAGGGAGATGGAAACAATAGATCCAGATAGCGAGAGGAGGGTCTTTCCACTATTATATAACTAGGAAGTCAACTCCTACAAAAGAAGGCCGATACCTAAAGGCATCAATGGCATCTAAAAGTTTTAGGTGATACAACAATCAACTCTTGGCATGAAAATGAAAAGAATGCAAGTGCCAAGGAAAGAGATATATACGATTAGGTTCATGACTCCTAAAGAGGAAGAAGGAAAGGATGAAGTTCTAATATAAACAGATAAAGGATCAAAGCATCAAGGTAAGACCATATCACAACAACTCTTGTATATTCGTTACCCTTCAATAAAAACACACTAATTTTCACGCCAAATGTCACACCCCCAAATTTTCATGTGTGGAGTCAGTCCACATGGGTGCGACGTGGCCAGAATCATAGCTCATGGTCATATAGAACAACTCTATATGCGTTTCAAATTACAACATTTGTCATAACACAACCAAACAGTTTTTAAATATTGTAGCGAAAATAAAATACGTTTGATAATGCAGCGGAAAAAAAGATGTCAGACACTACATTTTGTATTACAAATAACTTAAATAAAAATTGTTTGTTTCAAGAACATGATATGAATGCACATGATCCTTGTCACACCCCCAAATTCTCACTCGTGGTGTATGTCCACGTGGATGTGACGTGTCCAGAATCACAGCTCAAGGTCATATAGAACAACTCTATATGCGTTTACAAATCCAAGTTTGACACATACACTTAACAAAATAATTTGCAGCGGAATAGAAATTGTCATAATGTGTTGCAGCGGAAAATTAATTGTTTTACAAAATGCAGCGGAAATGTAAATAGTTTAACACATCATTGTTTAACAGGATAAAAGTAAATTGTTTTCAAATGACAAGACACGATGCATGTATGTTCCTAATGCTCGTCCCTTAGTGTGCGCATTCCTGTCATCCATAGTTTGCTAGTTACCTGAGAATACAAGTTTAAAAAGTGTCAACACAATGGTTGGTGAGTTCACAGGTTTTGATATACATATAATAATAAGAGTGTGTCATGTTGTTTATCATATGTTAGTACCGAGCCCTTGGCCCAAAGTGTCAGTGCGTCACTACCGAACTAGACTTGTTAGTCTTTGCCTCCGTCATGTCTCGTAATAACATGGCAAGATAGGTCAAGTTTTCACGTGTTATGACATCCAGTCAATATTTCGCCACGCGGGGTTAGTCACACCCCAAACGTGTGACAATCCGACTTTTTGAGTTAACTTCGCTAACTGAATGGGGTTAGATCACAGGCCCAACAAGACATGTAAGGCTCAATAAGGCCAAAGAAGGCCCAGTAAGGCCAAGGAAGGCCCAGTAAGGCCAAGGTAGGCCCAATGAGCCCAAAGTAGGCCCAATGGTATTTGGGAGGCCCAATTGGATTAATTAAGCCAAAAACTAGTTCAATTATTCCGATTAGTGACAATTCGGGATTGTGGGTTCAAATTGGTAAACCGAAATGTTATGTTATTGTTAAAAATCAAGTCCAAGGGATTGGAAATTATAAAAATTAGTCCCAATACATCTAAATTTCAAAGTTTAGGTTTGTAATTGATTTAAAAGTTCAATTTTGACTTTAGAAGTCAAAATTCGGCCAAAAGGAATCATTTGAAACTGAAATTTGAGTTAATTGTATGTAATTAATCAAATTAACTCTTCACTTAACTCTCATAAATGATAATAGTCGGTTATCAGATGTTAATTAGCAATAATTGTCGAAATTAATCACTAAGTCGTCCATAATGACGAGACCGTGGCTATTCCATATCAAATCGGTATAATTCGACAACAATATATCAAATTGGAGGTTCCTAAACTTCCATCGGCACTTTTAGAAGGTTTTCTATACAATCAATTAGTCTAAGAAGCTGTGAAGAGAAGGATTCAATCTTGGAGGACCGAAACTAGAGCTTCTAAGTAAACTAAGTCGAATCAACATCAAACAAGGTAAGAATCTATTTCCATACAACCTAAACCTGCCGATTTGGAATAAACTCATATCAATTTATACTGTTAACATCGAATTTTATGAACTAAAATTCTAGGGTTCATATCCTAAACGAATTTGGGGGTTTCGATTTAAATTGATGCAAGAATCAAATTAATCGCTATCTTTATCTTCAGAGTATCCCGATCAACAAAACCCATATGTGAATTTCATGAAATAACATTGAATTCTAAGAGTTCAATTGTTAGGGCTCTTGAGTTAAACGGATTTGGGGGTTTTGTACCAATTGAGTTTCTTGATCGAATTAATCATCACAGACACTTTCGTGGGGTCTAAATGAAAGGAAAACATATATTGATTTCAGATTATAACTATGAATTAAACGATTTAGATTTTTAGGGTTCTTGTTGATAAACCGTTTGGGGTTTTTAGAATGATTGAACTTGTTTCTCGAAATAGCTGACACAGAACAGTTAGGAATCTCTGTAATAATGAAAACCCTATGGTTTAGAAGTTTAACATAAACAAATTGAACAATTTTGCATCAATGCATAAGGTTTAAAGTTCGAAAACATGGAATGTTATGAAATCGGAACTTTAGAACGATGATTTATAAAAATTGGATGCATGGTTGAACTCGGTTGGGTTCCCCGAGCCAAAGCCCTATGGTTATGGGTTCGATAGGGTTGGAGTCGTGGGTCGATTGGAACCAAATTGGTTCGGGAGTCAAACAAGGGGGAAACCGGTTAATTGATGTTCAAAAGAATTAATTTGGAATACATATCGCGATACCCTAGCGGGCTGGAGTGGTAGAAGGTGTGTGTTTAGAGTTGGAGGTCACGGGTTTGAACCCGGCCTCCAACAGTTTTGAGGTTTTTGACATTTTTTTAGTATTTTGCCCATAACTTCTTCGTTCTAACTCCGATTCGATCCATTCCAGTTGCGTTGGAACCGGATTTGAATTCCGAACAGGATGAGATAATAAAATATATATTTTTAGACAAAAAGTCAAGTCGCGTATAATTACACTTATTAAAATAAAATCATATACGGTTATATGATTTATTTAAACAATTTTAAAGGCACGCGTACTTACTTATGTACGTTTCTAACAAGTCTAACATACGTGTGTTGACACGTATGTGATTACACACACAAAACGACATCTCGAATAACACAACGTTATTGTTTAAAACACAGATTCTTCGTAGAGGATTTTCTACGCGAGTTCACGAGTGTTTGATCATTCTACAACAATCAAAGGTGCGTACACGGTCCCTTTCTCATTTTAACTGTTTTGGGGGAGAAAACAAGTGCAACAAACGCTTTTAGATACATATCACTTGCATGAGTTAGCTGTTTACATTAAGTGCAAACATAGCATTACAAAGCCTTCCATATCGAACCGTTTAATTTGCCGTAGCGCAAAGCGTGGTAGTTGAAAATAAATCTATTGGGTTTGACAAACCTCACTTGGTAGATGGGATCTACGCAGGTGTTTGACTGACCAAACACACATTACTATTGTTCGTGCTAGACAATAGGGTTAAGGCAAAAACATGCTATAGCATGGCAACTCGTCAGCTTCGGTGTCGACCACTTATGTAAATAGTACAAATGACTAGCTATCATGACTATGCACGTGTGATTATGTTATCTGTAAACTTTATATTCAAACTGTGGTTTCAACATTTGTGAATGCTTAAACCTGTGTATGCACCAACCTTTGTGTTGACTTGATTTACATGTTTTCTCAGGACACTAAGGCACAAGCAAGGACAAGCAGGGACTAGGATATTGAGTCTCATGCATACATTTCAGTTCAAGTGTTTTTAGCTTTGTTCAATTAAGACATTGAATACTATTGGAATTGTATTTTACATTTGAAACCATTATGTTTTGTTATTGGTTTTTAAAACGCTGCCGCAAACATTGAAATTTTGATATTACAGTTCTAGACCAAAGTATGTTTGAATATCATATAGAGGTCTTCGTTATGTCTAATGATCTGAGATCCTGGTTTGTCACATCCCAAACGGTATGATTCCGTTAGTTGAAAATTGGGGGTGTGTAACATCCCGTTTTGAAAATATAAATTAACTACTTTCATTTATAATTAAAATAATATTATTTAAAAATACAATAATAAAACGGTCAATTGAATTATAAGGTCTCGTGTAAATATTCAAGATAGTTATAATTAATTTATAAAACATGATTATTCGAGAAATTAATATTAGAAATGATCGTTTAAGATTTGAAGCGTTCGTTTAAAACGCATAACTAGAATATAACACATGAATATTTAATTTATAAAAAAAAATATATTGTGCGATATTATAATAGTTATTTTATACACATATGTGACACTTACATACTAGTAAGTAACGAGTAAAATGATTATTAAAAAGTTTTGACATACTTATTCGGTTAATTGATATCATTGGGGACCGCTCAAAATTAATAAAATATATTATAATTAAACTTTCTCCGTTTTTAACGAAACTTAGGTCAAAACGTAGAGAAAAATGAGCTGATCCCAGCAGTATTTTTAGAATTTTATAAAACATCATATTTTAAAAGTTATAAGAGAAAAACAAAATTTAAGCTAAATTAATTATAATAATAAAATAATATAAACTTTACTTTCAAAATTGAATTGAAGGAATTTAGTCAATTTACGTGTCAAATTTTGTTGAAGCCAGAAGATACTTAGATGATTCATGTAGTCGATCAAATCACACGTATTTATAATACCTTGGAGAGCAAGTTTAAAACTTACCTATAAATACTTACAATTTATTCACTGGAGTTTGAAATCACACATACATAAAAACATATACACACACCTCTAAGTTAGAAGCTCTGGATGCTAGGAGGTGCTGATCAGTATAAACAATCAAAGATTAAGGAATCAGTTCGTTTAGGTATATTATCTAATTTTTTAGTTACACTTATAAATTTATGAATTTAATATGATATTAGCTTATAGGGTTAGGGTTAAGATCCGACCCTATGTATATATTAAAAATTTTAGTTTACTTAAAATAATAATAACAATAATAATATTGATTATCATCGTAAAAATAATAATATAATAATATAATAATAATAATTATTATTATTATTATCGTAGTAAAGAAAAAAAATATATATATATATATATAAATAAAATAATAATAATAATAATAATAATAATCATCGTAATAATAATAATAGTAATATTAATAATAATAAATAAATAAATCTTCTTTGCAGAATAATTTTAAGAATAGATTAAGCAGAAACGCTGCCCAAATTTATAGTGAAAAGTTCTAAGCTGTCGCTCAGCCAAAAATTCAGGTGAATACATTTAACTTGTTTTTAAATTATAAATGAATTTTATGAGCATGTATGTTTAACTTTGATGCATAAAGGGATACTATGAGACCAGCATTTAGGCCATTAGTATACGTACGATTTGCAAATTGTATCCGCTATGGGTGAAATTCCCATACGTGGCTGGTAACGTGGGCTGGAAGGTTATACGTAAGACGCACTCCGCAGGCAACCTAACCAGTGACGGGCTGTGGGCTGGAGGGAACAATTGTAAGACGCACTCCGCTGTTGTTCCTAACCAGTGACAGTACAAGCCAGTGTATGCAGTGGTTGTATCGATCAGTGAAATAACCTGCTAAATGTGTAGTATGGCCAATAATAATTATGGTTAAAGGACCGAACATGCTATGCTTACATATCGAGTCTGTTATTTGTATTCACCAACATTATGTTGACGTTTTATTTTCAAAAACTTTTCAGGTAATAATGAAATATAAAAGAGAAGCGAGATTAGAGATTCTCGGCCTATGATGCCTTGAATTGGATCTTGTGGTAAGACCATGGAGCTATTGGAGCTATGCCTCCAAGTCATGAATAAACCGGATATTATAAAATGAATTGAAATTGTGTATTTGTGAAAATCCGGTTTACAATAATATGAAATGATGGTGTTCATACCTACGCGTATGAAATTTTGTAAAAATCCTGAAAAGTTATTTTGAAAATTATTTACAAACAATGAAATATGGTTTTTCATACCCACGAGTATGAACTATTTAGAAATCATGAAAAGTATGGTTTTCACATCCATGCATGTGAATTAATAATGAAATTTGAAAACCAACGATTTTCGTTGCGTAAAATTATGAATTCTTGAAATAACGCTTCCGCTTAAAACATATGAAAAAGAGAAATAAACTCTGACCGAGACTGTATTATCCATGAAACCAATCGGGTCGCAGCGCCCGGGCCGCCGAGAGCCCGGGGTGTGACAGGTTGGTATCAGAGCTCCTGGTTTTAGCGAAATAGGTACTATTGATTGTATCTAAGCTTTAACCGAATTGAGATAAGTGCCTATCAAAGGAATAGGTAGAATAGTATTTTGAAATACTAAGAATGATTGAAATAACAGTGTGAATCTTGATGATCGCGTTTGAACTAAATTATGATGAATTTTTATTAGACCTTGTCAAATATCTTATTACGTAGACAATGTCTAGAAATCTAAACAATAGCGAACCTTCTGCAAATACATGTGGGCGAAAGAGAACACACGGATATTATTGAAACCGTGACTCAGAATACTACTGAAATACAATCAATGATTGTAGAATGAATAAAATATGCGATTCTGTCAATAATCGCTAAAAAAATATGAAAATTCAAATCTCACGAAAACAATAACACACGAAAACGATGCATCAAAAATGACTACTGAAAATTAAGAATCTTCTAGTTTGAAACAATCCGAAAATAAGGAATGTTAGTATAAAACATTTCAATCTTGTAAATCTTCTAAGTTCATTGGAACGAAAGGAGTTGTTGTAGCATTAAGATTGATTAAAAAGATTGAGGCGGTACTTACTATTAGCAAATGTGCATAAGAAGATATGATTTTGTACGCATTGAGTTCATTTAAATACGAAGCTATGGAATAGTGGAATTCCATTATTCAAACCAAAGGAAGAACCAATGTGTATTATATGACTTGAGAAAGTTTTCATGATTTAGTAATTCGAAAATTTTGGCCAATGAACAAAAATGAACAAATTGAACAAAAATTTTATAAACATCGCATGGTCAGTGCAGGGCGTCTAGATTACACTTTTAAATATTTTGATTATACTTGATTGGTGCCACGTCTTGTGACACTAGAATCAAACATTTTTAGTCGTTATATATAGGGACTGGTAAAAGTGAAATTCGTAATATAGTTAGGGCGATGATGCCTTAGGCCATCGATTCAGCTAGGTAATTGACGGGTCATTCAATGGATGAATGTCGAAGAAAGAAAATGGTGACGTGCTTCAATTGCAATGAACATGGACACTACCCAGATGAGTGCCCTAAATTGAATAAAGCGAGTGGAACTAGAGGTGCTGGTGGTTCAGGAGAAAAAGCTAATCAAAATGTAAAGAAGACAACTAAAGCTTTTGTTGTTAATGCCAAGGAAGCTGCATATATGTCGGATGTCATTATCAGTACGTTTCGTATCAATAATGTTTATGCAAAAGTTTTGTTTGATTCAGAAGCAAACCGAAGTGCTATTGATTATGAATTTTATAAGCTTCTAAAAGAACCACTAGTGAAACTAGATAAACCTTATATAGTAGAAACCGCTAATGGTGATCTAGTTAAGATAAATGAGGTTCTAGTAAATTGTAAGATCTCATTCTGTAAGCACAATATACCTGTGAAATTCTTACCATTGAAGTTAGTCGGTTTTGATGCGGTAATCGGATTGGACTAGTTAGCCACAAACCAAGCTTGTATCTTATGCAATACCAAATCAATTGAAGTTAGTGTTCCAACGAAAGGAAAAATTGATTATCAAGGGAGATAAGCGAACAAATTATGTCAGAATCATGTATATGATCAAAGCAACTAAGTGTTTAAACCAAGTTTGTTTAGCTTACCTAATCTCATTAACTACTGATAATCAAGAAAAGAAGAAACTAGATGAAGTACATGTTGTAGCTGATTCTCTTGATGTCTTTCCAGATGAATTACCTGGTTTACCACCGGAACGAGTAGTAGAATTTAATATCAACCTGGTACCAAGTACAATTTCAATTGTTAAATCTTTTTATAGATTGGCACTAACTGAGATAAAAGATCTCAAGAAACATTTAGATGAGTCATTGGCTTAAAGGTTTTATTCGACCTACCTCGTCACCTTGAGGAGCTCCAATATTATACGTTAAGAAGAAAAATGGGTTGAAGCGGATGTGCATTGACTATTGGGAGCTAAAGAAGGTGACTATCAAGAATTAGTATCCACATCTACGAATTGTTGATTTGTTCGATCAACTTCAAGGAGCTTGTTATTTTATAAAATTTATCTTCGATCGAGATATCATCAACTGAAAGTCAAGGAAGAAGAAATTCCTAAAACTGATTTTCGTACAAGGTATAGGCATTATGAGGTCAATGTTATGTCTTCTAGACTTACTAATGCTCCAGTTGCCTGTATGAAAATGATGAACATGATATGCAAACCTTAACTGGATAAATTCATCATTTTATTCATTGATAATATTCTTATCTATACAAAAACATCCAAGAATCATGCTAAACATCTTAGAACCCTACTTGAATTACTAAGACATGAGAAATTATATGATAATTCTCTAAATATGAGTTTTAGCTCCCTGAAGTACAATTTATGGGATATGTTATTAATGCTCAATGAATTCAAGTTGATCCATATAAAATAGAGGTTATACCCAAATGGGAGAAACCCTTGTCATTTACAAAAGTACGAAGTTATTTAGGCTTGTTCGATTATTATCATCGATTTCATTAAAATTTCTTCCGAATAGTCGTTCCAATCACTTTATTAACTAGAAAATCAGAAAGATTTGAATGGGTTCCTAAGAAATATGAATCTTTTAAAATTCTTAAAGATGAGTTGACTCAGCTCCGATCCTAACATTACATAAAAGTGTTGAAGAGTTTGCTATTTATTGTGATGTTTCTCAATTAGGATCAGGATGCGTATTGATGCAACAAAGCAAAGTGATTGCTTGTGTTTCACGTCAACTAAAAACTCATGAAAAGAATTATGCAAGTCATAATTTGGAATTAAGCGCCGTTATCTTTGCATTGAATTTATGGAGACATTATCTTTATTGAGTTCATTTAATAGTTTAGACTAACCATAAGAGTTCAACATATATCATTTGTTAAAAGGTTATGACAGACTTGTAATAACCTGGTAGGTTAAAGCTTGCCACTTCAGACTTCATAGGAATACGAAAACTAACCTACTTGACTGCAAATTCGAAACAAATTAAATTTTACAGTTTTTAATTAAAAGACAAAATTCTTCAATTTACTTGATTAAGGTTAGTAAACTAAACATATTGTAAACCACAACAACTTTGATAAGACAAAGTTCTTAGTTTATGAAGTTCTAAATTAACTCATTTGTGTGCCACGTTCATGAAGTAGGTTAATCATGCAAGGTAAATTACCGTTGCGGGTGCACACGGAACGATAATTTGCAGTACATGTGAATCCTGCTGTATGGGACAGTGTACACAATTATAACAAATTTTGAATTCAAAACATAAAAGAATTTAATATGCGACAACAAAATAGGATGGAGACATGAAACGATTATGAATGTGAAATTCTCTATTCCAAAAGAAATACGAATATGGTAGTAGATGCCTTAAGCCGAAAGGAGGTATAGAACTCAAAACGAGTACGTGCTCTAAGGATTTAATTACAAGTTGACTTGATAATTCAAATTGAAGAACCGCAAAGAAACACGTATGAAAATGAAAATAAAGAAAAATAATGAATGATGAACATATTTCAATAATCTCGAGGACGAGATTAAAACAAAGGTGGGGAGGATGTAACATCCCGTTTTGAAAATATAAATTAACTACTTTCATTTATAATTAAAATAATATTATTTAAAAATACAATAATAAAACGGTCAATTGAATTATAAGGTCTCGTGTAAATATTCAAGATAGTTATAATTAATTTATAAAACATGATTATTCGAGAAATTAATATTAGAAATGATCGTTTAAGATTTGAAGCGTTCGTTTAAAACGCATAACTAGAATATAACACATGAATATTTAATTTATAAAAAAAATATATTGTGCGATATTATAATAGTTATTTTATACACATATGTGACACTTACATACTAGTAAGTAACGAGTAAAATGATTATTAAAAAGTTTTGACATACTTATTCGGTTAATTGATATCATTGGGGACCGCTCAAAATTAATAAAATATATTATAATTAAACTTTCTCCGTTTTTAACGAAACTTAGGTCAAAACGTAGAGAAAAATGAGCTGATCCCAGCAGTATTTTTAGAATTTTATAAAACATCATATTTTAAAAGTTATAAGAGAAAAACAAAATTTAAGCTAAATTAATTATAATAATAAAATAATATAAACTTTACTTTCAAAATTGAATTGAAGGAATTTAGTCAATTTACGTGTCAAATTTTGTTGAAGCCAGAAGATACTTAGATGATTCATGTAGTCGATCAAATCACACGTATTTATAATACCTTGGAGAGCAAGTTTAAAACTTACCTATAAATACTTACAATTTATTCACTGGAGTTTGAAATCACACATACATAAAAACATATACACACACCTCTAAGTTAGAAGCTCTGGATGCTAGGAGGTGCTGATCAGTATAAACAATCAAAGATTAAGGAATCAGTTCGTTTAGGTATATTATCTAATTTTTTAGTTACACTTATAAATTTATGAATTTAATATGATATTAGCTTATAGGGTTAGGGTTAAGATCCGACCCTATGTATATATTAAAAATTTTAGTTTACTTAAAATAATAATAACAATAATAATATTGATTATCATCGTAAAAATAATAATATAATAATATAATAATAATAATTATTATTATTATTATCGTAGTAAAGAAAAAAAATATATATATATATATATAAATAAAATAATAATAATAATAATAATAATAATCATCGTAATAATAATAATAGTAATATTAATAATAATAAATAAATAAATCTTCTTTGCAGAATAATTTTAAGAATAGATTAAGCAGAAACGCTGCCCAAATTTATAGTGAAAAGTTCTAAGCTGTCGCTCAGCCAAAAATTCAGGTGAATACATTTAACTTGTTTTTAAATTATAAATGAATTTTTATGAGCATGTATGTTTAACTTTGATGCATAAAGGGATACTATGAGACCAGCATTTAGGCCATTAGTATACGTACGATTTGCAAATTGTATCCGCTATGGGTGAAATTCCCATACGTGGCTGGTAACGTGGGCTGGAAGGTTATACGTAAGACGCACTCCGCAGGCAACCTAACCAGTGACGGGCTGTGGGCTGGAGGGAACAATTGTAAGACGCACTCCGCTGTTGTTCCTAACCAGTGACAGTACAAGCCAGTGTATGCAGTGGTTGTATCGATCAGTGAAATAACCTGCTAAATGTGTAGTATGGCCAATAATAATTATGGTTAAAGGACCGAACATGCTATGCTTACATATCGAGTCTGTTATTTGTATTCACCAACATTATGTTGACGTTTTATTTTCAAAAACTTTTCAGGTAATAATGAAATATAAAAGAGAAGCGAGATTAGAGATTCTCGGCCTATGATGCCTTGAATTGGATCTTGTGGTAAGACCATGGAGCTATTGGAGCTATGCCTCCAAGTCATGAATAAACCGGATATTATAAAATGAATTGAAATTGTGTATTTGTGAAAATCCGGTTTACAATAATATGAAATGATGGTGTTCATACCTACGCGTATGAAATTTTGTAAAAATCCTGAAAAGTTATTTTGAAAATTATTTACAAACAATGAAATATGGTTTTTCATACCCACGAGTATGAACTATTTAGAAATCATGAAAAGTATGGTTTTCACATCCATGCATGTGAATTAATAATGAAATTTGAAAACCAACGATTTTCGTTGCGTAAAATTATGAATTCTTGAAATAACGCTTCCGCTTAAAACATATGAAAAAGAGAAATAAACTCTGACCGAGACTGTATTATCCATGAAACCAATCGGGTCGCAGCGCCCGGGCCGCCGAGAGCCCGGGGTGTGACAGGGTGTGACAGATTGGTATCAGAGACATTGGTTATAGCGAACTAGGTTTGCATTTGTAGACTTAGACTATAACTGTTAGACATTAGACACTTACTTACACGATAGTTTATATGCATTTACATATGGTATTTTGTAACAGACATGGCATCATCATCTACACCTACTCACACTGAGGGACAAGTAGTAGCATTGTCAAGAATCATGACAAGGAGGACCGAACCAATGGATGATACGATCCACTATGGGATGGAAACACATGTTCAACAAAAGGGGAACAACCAATATTGGCAATGGTTTCCTGATCTCATACGCAGCTGGGTGCGGGAAGAACGAGTGCCACCACCACCAACTGCCAACACTGCTAATAGCCTTTGGACGTTACCTGCTCTTGGATATCCACTAGAACAGGCATTTGCTGCTTTTGTTGCACGCATGGAGCGTGAAATCCGCAACATGCGGGAAGTAGCAGGGATGATCACAGAATTACTTGAAAATAACAATTGGCTGACACAAATGTGGGATAACCTCACTGAGGAGTTGGTTAGGACTAATGAGGAACAGGAAAACTTGGTGGAAACGATCTGGATGATGCGAGGGACGATCCTCGAACTCACTGCACGACTTGAAACTACTGAATTACGTGTAGCTGTAGCCGAGGCAAGGGCTGAGGAAGCCAATGCACGGGCTGGTGCAGCGGCGATTGAAGCCAATATAGTGAGAGATTTGGCTGGGGAGGCCATGACCCTCATCACTGGGCATATGCGTTACCAGCATGGTGTAGTGACTGGTCCATCAGAACTGGAAGATTCATCATCAACTATTGGTCCACCAAACGATGGAATCTAGTCATTTCATTCACTTTCTAATTAACAAACTTATATGAGTGGGTTGTACTCATAAAAGTAGATTTCGTGTTTAGTTGTTTTGAATCTCTTTGACAAACAATTGTAAGCACTAGTTTATCATAAATGATTAAGAATTGTTACCTTAATGGTTATGGTAGTGTGTTACATTTACTTTATGCATGAATGATGATTATGCGATGGGTGTAGTCTCATTTTGTATATTTGTAAATATGAAGATCATGGTTGGAGAGAACATTAACATGAACGCAACGGAACTTGAGGCACTTATTAACACTCGAATCACCGAGACAATTGCAAACTATACGCAAACACACCAAACAGGATCACACGGTCCACCGGGGAAACTGGTAAAACCACAAATATGCACGTTCAAGACATTCTTGAACTGTAAACCACGTAATTTCAAAGGATCGGAAGGAGCCATTGGACTTCTTCGATGGATTGAACAGTCAGAATCGGTGTTTGAGATGTGCAATTGTCCGGAAGAAAACAAGGTCAGATATGCTATTGGTACTTTGGAGGGTTCAGCCTTGATGTGGTGGAACTCTATCGTACAGACACTCGGTTTGAATACAGCCAATGCACTTACTTGGAACGGATTCAAAATCCTGTTGCAGGAGGAGTATTGTCCCTGTAATGAAATGCAAAAACTTGAGGATGAATACAGGCAACTCAAGATGAAAGGTTCTAATATTGAGGAATACACTACTCGATTCCAGCAATTAGCAAGACTCTTACCGCACAGGGCAACCCCATCTAGCAAATGGATCAGGAGATACATTGGAGGTCTGGTGTCTCAGGTTCGAAAATTGATCATATCTGCAAATCCTACTACCATACAGCAAGCTGTTCGACTGGCACACCAAATTACTGATCAAACGATGCAACGGGGAACATTACCCAAACGAACAGTAACAGCTAAGGCAGGAGACCACAAAAGAAAATGGGATAGCATTGATTCCAAGAATTTTACTCAACAGTCATTTCAACAGAATCGCAAGCAGGAATCCAACAAGACTTATCATAATCCAAACAATAACCAACAGTCATCGGGAGGGTATAATGGTAAATACCCAAAGTGCAACAAATGTGGATTCCATCACTTTGGGAAACAATGTGACAAATACCGATGTCAGCGATGCAGAAAGGTAGGACATGTAGCAAAAGACTGTCGAGGGGAACTGCAGGCAAGCTCACTCAACCAGAGCAACACACAGAAAGGATGTTTTGAGTGTGGCTTATCAGGACATTTCAAGAAGGAGTTCCCACAACTCAAGAAAGGAAGGGCTAATGACATAATTACAAAAGGAAACAACAACAACAACACAAATGCTGCTAGAACAGAGCTTTTGTGATTGGAGGACGTCAGACACGGGAAGATCCCAACGTCGTTACGGGTACGTTTCTCTTGAATTATCACTCTGCCTCTATGCTATTCGACACCGGTGTAGATCAGGGTTTTGTATCTAGCAAATCTGGTGAATTGTTAAGTATTAGTCCTACTGCTTTAGAAAACCCATACACTATAGAACTAACTGATAATAAGTTAGTCGTTGTAAACAATATTCTGAAAGGATGTGTTCTTGACTTGATGGGTCAAACACATGACATTGACTTTATGCCTACCGCCCTAGGCAGTTTTGATGTAGTCATTGGCTTGGATTGGTTGTCCCAACAACAGACTGAAATCGTATACTATCAAAAGCTCGTCCGTATACCGCTTTCACATAGGGAGACACTGTATGTATAAAGTGAGAAGAGCAGTGCGCCACTGCGTCTCATATCTTGTACGAAAGCACACAAACGTCTGCGTAAGGTCATGCAGCAGTTATAACACTTATAACTGAGAAGCCGGTAGATGAGAAGAAGATTGGAGACATCCCAATGGGTTGTGAATTTCCTGAAGTATTTCCAGAAGACCTACCGGGATTACCACCTATCAGACAGGTGGAATTTTGAATCGACCTTACACCAGATGCAGCACCGATAGCTAGGGCGCCTTATCGACTTGCACCGTCAGAGATGCAAGAGTTATCTACACAACTGCAGGAGTTGTTGGATAAGGGCTTCATACGACCTAGTTTTTCACCGTGGGGAGCTTCAGTTTTATTTGTTAAGAAGAAGGATGGGATTTTCCGTATGTGTATCGATTACCGGGAACTTAACAAAGTTACCATCAAAAAAACCGGTATCCGTTACCTAGAATTGACGATCTGTTCGATCAGTTGCAAGGTTCGAGTTGCTACTCGAAGATTGATCTCAGATCGGGTCATCATCAACTAAGAGTTCAAGAAGAAGATATTCCGAAGACAGCATTCAGAACGCGCTATGGCCATTATGAGTTCTTGGTCATGCCATTTGGGTTGACAAACGCTCCAGCAGTATTCATGGATCTTATGAATCGTGTTTGAAAACCTTATCTCGATAAGTTTGTCATTGTTTTCATTGATGACATTCTCATTTATTCTCAGACTGAAGAGGAGCATGCTGAACATCTTCGATTGCAGTTAGAATTACTGAAACAAGGGCAACTGTACGCTAAGTTCTCGAAATGTGACTTCTGGATGCGAGAAGTTCAATTTCTGGGTCATATAGTCAATAAAAAGGGTATACATGTTGATCCAGCAAAGATTGAAGCGATTAAGAACTGGGAAGCACCAAAGACCCCCTACCGAGGTACGACAATTCCTTGGTTTGGCGGGTTACTACAGACGATTTATTGAGGGATTCTCAAAGATCGCTCAACCACTTACAGCTCTTACGCACAAGGGAACGAAGTATAACTGGACGGATAAACAGGAAGCTGCATTCCAGTTATTGAAACAGAAACTCTGCAGTGCATCGATTCTGTCCTTACCAGAAGGGATGGAAGACTTTGTGGTGTATTGTGATGCATCTGCCCAGGGTTTGGGATGTGTATTGATGCAACGTGATAAAGTGATTGCTTACGATTCACGAAAACTACGACCACACGAAAAGAATTACACTACTCATGACTTGGAGTTAGGAGCAGTGGTATTTGCTTTGAAAAATCTGGAGACACTATTTATATGGAACCAAGTGTATCATTTACACTGATCATAAGAGTTGCAACATATCTTTGATCAGAAGGAGCTTAATATGAGACAGCGACGGTGAGTCGAGTTGTTGAACGGCTACGAATGAGAAATCAAGTATCATCCGGGAAAAGCTAATGTGGTAGCTGATGCTTTAAGTAGAAAAGACACATCAACAAGACGGGTTCGTGAAATTATGATGACGATACATACAGATTTGCCTGACAAAGTACGCAGTGCTTAGCTTGAAGCTCTAGGAAAGGATAACTTGGCACAGGAATCCTTACGAGACATGGAAAAACAATCGGTTCACTTAAAACTTTTGGAAATCTCTCCATAAGTCCTAGGGAACTTGTTTAGACAGGAATATCGCATATCATCCGCAAACCGACGGTCAGAGTGAACGCACAATCCAAACGCTCGAGGATATGTTATGAACATGTGTAATTGATTTTGATAACAGTGGGGAAAACCACTTACCGATAGTGGAATTCTCATATGACAATAGTTGTTATACAAGTATTCAGGCAGTACCGTTTGAAGCATTGTATGGTCGCAAATGGCGTTCATCAGTTGTTGGGCTGAAATTGGTGATAGTCAGATTACAAGTCTTGAACTAGTACACGAGACGACAGAGAAGATATTACAAATTCGGAACCGTATGGCAGCGGCCCGGGATCGACAGAAGAGTTATGCTGACAAACGTCGTAAACCATTGGAATTCCGAGTAGGAGACCGAGTTCTTCTAAAGGTATCACCTAGGAAAGGTGTGATACGAATTGGCAAGCGCGGGAAGCTTAGCCCACGTTACGTAGGACCTCTTGAGATCCTGAAAAGGATTGGTCCGGTTGCGTATCAACTCAAATTACCGGATGAACTCAGTGGAATTCATGATGTCTTTTGCGTATCGAACTTAAAGAAATGACTTTCTGATAAGACATTGGTAGTACCACTTGAATAAATCCAAGTGGATGAACAGTTACGATTCATCGAGGAATCAGTTGAAATCATAGACCGAGAGGTCAAACAGCTCAAACAAAGCAAGATTCCGATAGTCAAAGTTCGGTGGAATTCAAGACGTGATCCTGAATTCACATGGGAAAGGGAAGATCAAATAATGAAGAGTATCCTCATCTGTTCAAAACAACAACTGCAAACACTGTGAAGACACGTTAAATTTCGGGACGAAATTTCCTTCAACAAGGGGATGATGTGATATTTCACACTCTAACTGTAAGCACAAACACCTTATACTATTGATTTTAGTATAAACAACTGGGTTGAACACCAGCTTTGCAGAATGCAAACACAAACATTTCATAGTAGTACATACATGATTGATTTCAAACAAGGTACTACATTTCAAACATTGCATTTGATGTACTACATTTCATGATGGTACAATCATGAGCTATTAAACAATAGTAGTGCTACAAATAGAAGGAACCAGAATAATTGTGTAAGGTAAATTGACGAGTACAGGGGCCCATGTAATCGTGAATTTACAGGTACGCATGAATTTTGGAAGTTTCTATTTTGTCGACTACATTCAAACATTTGCTACATAGTACTGTATACAAACACTTTATTCAATTGGTTTTGTCACAAACATTTGTGCTACATTACATTTTATAAATTTTATGTGCTACATTTCATATGTTACATGTTATGGTAGTACATGCATGATTAGTTACATACATTTTGCTATGTGCGGGGTTGCATAGTACAAACAGTTACAGACACTCACTATGTGTGAGGTTACACAACACAGTATGATCAAACACAAACAGTCACAGTTAGGTGAACTAACTAGTGTACACATAAACAGTCACATTGAACGATCACATTTAGTTGTGATGTTGCAAGCATTAGACTTTGTGTGTGAGTACACACAAGCACACAGAATGATCAAACCACACTAACACGTACGATTTAAACTCGTAAGTAGTTTCCTAACTACTCCTAACAATTACTAATTTTCGGGACGAAAATTCCTTCAACAAGGGAATAATGTGACAATCCGACTTTTTGAGTTAACTTCGCTAACTGAATGGGGTTAGATCACAAGCCCAACAAGACATGTAAGGCTCAATAAGGCCAAAGAAGGCCCAGTAAGGCCAAGGTAGGCCCAATGAGCCCAAAGTAGGCCCAATGGTATTTGGGAGGCCCAATTGGATTAATTAAGCCAAAAACTAGTTCAATTATTCCGATTAGTGACAATTCGGGATTGTGGGTTCAAATTGGTAAACCGAAATGTTATGTTATTGTTAAAAATCAAGTCCAAGGGATTGGAAATTATAAAAATTAGTCCCAATACATCTAAATTTCAAAGTTTAGGTTTGTAATTGATTTAAAAGTTCAATTTTGACTTTAGAAGTCAAAATTCGGCCAAAAGGAATCATTTGAAACTGAAATTTGAGTTAATTGTATGTAATTAATCAAATTAACTCTTCACTTAACTCTCATAAATGATAATAGTCGGTTATCAGATGTTAATTAGCAATAATTGTCGAAATTAATCACTAAGTCGTCCATAATGACGAGACCGTGGCTATTCCATATCAAATCGGTATAATTCGACAACAATATATCAAATTGGAGGTTCCTAAACTTCCATCGGCACTTTTAGAAGGTTTTCTATACAATCAATTAGTCTAAGAAGCTGTGAAGAGAAGGATTCAATCTTGGAGGACCGAAACTAGAGCTTCTAAGTAAACTAAGTCGAATCAACATCAAACAAGGTAAGAATCTATTTCCATACAACCTAAACCTGCCGATTTGGAATAAACTCATATCAATTTATACTGTTAACATCGAATTTTATGAACTAAAATTCTAGGGTTCATATCCTAAACGAATTTGGGGGTTTCGATTTAAATTGATGCAAGAATCAAATTAATCGCTATCTTTATCTTCAGAGTATCCCGATCAACAAAACCCATATGTGAATTTCATGAAATAACATTGAATTCTAAGAGTTCAATTGTTAGGGCTCTTGAGTTAAACGGATTTGGGGGTTTTGTACCAATTGAGTTTCTTGATCGAATTAATCATCACAGACACTTTCGTGGGGTCTAAATGAAAGGAAAACATATATTGATTTCAGATTGTAACTATGAATTAAACGATTTAGATTTTTAGGGTTCTTGTTGATAAACCGTTTGGGGTTTTTAGAATGATTGAACTTGTTTCTCGAAATAGCTGACACAGAACAGTTAGGAATCTCTGTAATAATGAAAACCCTATGGTTTAGAAGTTTAACATAAACAAATTGAACAATTTTGCATCAATGCATAAGGTTTAAAGTTCGAAAACATGGAATGTTATGAAATCGGAACTTTAGAACGATGATTTATAAAAATTGGATGCATGGTTGAACTCGGTTGGGTTCCTCGAGCCAAAGCCCTATGGTTATGGGTTCGATAGGGTTGGAGTCGTGGGTCGATTGGAACCAAATTGGTTCGGGAGTCAAACAAGGGGGAAACCGGTTAATTGATGTTCAAAAGAATTAATTTGGAATACATATCGCGATACCCTAGCGGGCTGGAGTGGTAGAAGGTGTGTGTTTAGAGTTGGAGGTCACGGGTTCGAACCCGGCCTCCAACAGTTTTGAGGTTTTTGACATTTTTTTAGTATTTTGCCCATAACTTCTTCGTTCTAACTCCGATTCGATCCATTCCAGTTGCGTTGGAACCGGATTTGAATTCCGAACAGGATGAGATAATAAAATATATATTTTTAGACAAAAAGTCAAGTCGCGTATAATTACACTTATTAAAATAAAATCATATACGGTTATATGATTTATTTAAACAATTTTAAAGGCACGCGTACTTACTTATGTACGTTTCTAACAAGTCTAACATACGTGTGTTGACACGTATGTGATTACACACACAAAACGACATCTCGAATAACACAACGTTATTGTTTAAAACACAGATTCTTCGTAGAGGATTTTCTACGCGAGTTCACGAGTGTTTGATCATTCTACAACAATCAAAGGTGCGTACACGGCCCCTTTCTCATTTTAACTGTTTTGGGGGAGAAAACATGTGCAACAAACGCTTTTAGATACATATCACTTGCATGAGTTAGCTGTTTACATTAAGTGCATACATAGCATTACAAAGCCTTCCATATCGAACCGTTTAATTTGCCGTAGCGCAAAGCGTGGTAGTTGAAAATAGATCTATTGGGTTTGACAAACCTCACTTGGTAGATGGGATCTACGCAGGTGTTTGACTGACCAAACACACATTACTATTGTTCGTGCTAGACAATAGGGTTAAGGCAAAAACATGCTATAGCATGGCAACTCGTCAGCTTCGGTGTCGACCACTTATGTAAATAGTACAAATGACTAGCTATCATGACTATGCACGTGTGATTATGTTATCTGTAAACTTTATATTCAAACTGTGGTTTCAACATTTGTGAATGCTTAAACCTGTGTATGCACCAACCTTTGTGTTGACTTGATTTACATGTTTTCTCAGGACACTAAGGCACAAGCAAGGACAAGCAGGGACTAGGATATTGAGTCTCATGCATACATTTCAGTTCAAGTGTTTTTAGCTTTGTTCAATTAAGACATTGAATACTATTGGAATTGTATTTTACATTTGAAACCATTATGTTTTGTTATTGGTTTTTAAAACGCTTCCGCAAACATTGAAATTTTGATATTACAGTTCTAGACCAAAGTATGTTTGAATATCATATAGAGGTCTTCGTTATGTCTAATGATCTGAGATCCTGGTTTGTCACGTCCCAAACGGTATGATTCCGTTAGTTGAAAATTAGGGGTGTGACACAAACGGATCCATTCAAACTCGCCTCGTTGTTTGTACATTAACGGTAAGACTTTGTGAGGACTTCTTACGATTACAACACTTAATGTTTGTCTAATAAACCAGCATACACCAAAATGTTTGTACAGTAATAGATCTTTGACTCGATGCAACAAGTATTCTCCCCTATTTAAAAACGTTTGAAAAAGAGTAAAGAGGGGCCGTAAACTCACCTTAGTGATTGAACGAAAGTATGCGTAAGCTCCTCGAGTAGTTGGCACGTCGGTCACCGGTAACCTATATCGTATACCGTACGTGAGTTTGTGTAAGTGATCTTGCTAGTGTTCGTGTTAGTGCTCGTATTTGTGTCCAACAACCCTTGGTTGTTCATGTTTGTCCGTGTCGGTCCACAATGACCGTGTTTGCTCGTGTTGGTCCACATTGACCGTGTTTGACCATGTTTGACCGAAGTTGACCGTGTCAAGTCAACGACCCGTTGGTGAACCGTGTGACGGTTGTGAATCGTGTAGCAAGTGTGTAAGTGCTCGTCGTGTGCAAGATGCGCAAATCGTGTCTATGGACAACTTACTATTTATAGTAAGTTTCCATTTTTGGAAAGTTCACAAAGCATACCGGTTTTATAGTTCTAGCATGTTCAATAGTCCTACGTGATCATGTTAACACATAGCACATCATCATACGGATTCACATAAGTCGTTTATAACATGTTAGTGCGCAAAAGTTTCCTAAAATGGAAAGTTTCCATTTATAGCATACGTGATATCGGAAACCATCTAACTTGGCATCTAATCAACATATTATGTCATAACAAGTCATCTAGCATGTTCAAATCATACAAAATGTTCTCGAGTCGGTTTTTGTAAAAATAAAGTTACTAAATATAGTAACTTTGTAGTTTTTCATGAAAACAACCATTTAAATCTTTCTAAACAAATCTTCATATCACCTATCATCATAATATGTCATCTAACAACATTTAATCATGCCAACATAACCGATTTCATCATCCTTCAACATTTTAACTAGAAAAGTTACTAAAAATAGTAACAATGCCAAATATGACTACAAACATCATCCAATCATTTTCTAACAACTCAAATCATCATATTATCATCCTAACAACAATTCTACATACATGCATGTCCATAATTTCCATCAAATCATCATCTTGTAAAATAAAAGTTACTATAAATAGAAAGATTCATAAAAATCATAGTTTTAACCATTTCAACACCATCTAAACATGTAATCATCCTCCAACAACATCAAGATGCATATCTAATTACTGAAAATCATCCCACATGCCATAGATCATACATGCATGTGGGTTTTTCACCATTTTAAGACCAAATCATGCATTCAACATTTACACAACAACATGGATCATCATAAATCACCATCTAAACATCATAGATCATCATTAACAATAGGTTTATCAACAAACCCAGATTCAATATCAAGAAAATTCGTGCATGCAAGTCCATGGGGCTTGCATGTGCGAAATATGGTGGTTTTAAGCCACTAGGGTTGAGGTACTACCTTCACAAGCTACTGAGGTCCTGATATGGTGAGAATAGCAGCTTCTACACCTCCTGGTTCGTGGGTTTTGATGAGAGCAAGAAGGTGGTGATGAAGGTCGAGAATCTAGAGAGCTTCCTTCAAAGTTCCTAAGCTTCAAAAGGTGCAACAATGGCTTCTAATGGCTTCCAGAGGTGAGTTGCAGGTGAATTGGGGAAGAAGAAGTCGAATGATGGCTGATGAACTCGGGGAAAGTGTGTAGAGTAGGATAGAAATGATTTTCTTGGATAAATAAAGATTTTTGCGTGCTACGCTGCCAGGCGTAACGCCTGACGTGGGAGGTATGTCCTCGTCGTTACGCGCGGAGGCAGCCAGATGAGGCGCCTGATTCCTCATCCGCGCGCAACGCCTGTCTTGGGTGCTCCGGGTCTGGCGTACCGCCTGGCCCAAATGTCAAGCCCAATAAGCTTGTTTTGCTATTCTGGTCTCGTTCTTGCCCGTTTCTCGACTGTAGAACATCGTTCGAGTGTCGTTTGGACTCTATTGGTCAATTATTAGCCATAATTGACTTGTGAAGTGTTTCGTGAAGTTTCGAGTGTTGTGCTACACTATGTGTTAGACGTTCACCAACGTTCGTGTGTTTTGACACGTGTGTGCTGTTTGTCGATAATTCCACGAATTATCTAGTCGTATGCCAGTGTTCGTACTGTCGTGCCACGTGTCATACTAAATTAATCTAATTCTAGTGCCACGTGTACATAATGCATTTAAATAAACATTTAAATAAATGAGATGCTGACCTGGAAATTACGGGGTGTCACAATCCTATGCTCGTTCCTTAGGTGCATCCTGATTCAAATGCCAATCAGCTAGTTACCTGAGAATACATGTTTAAAAAGAAAGTGTCAACACAAAGGTTGGTGAGTTCACATGTTTTGATATACATAGATAATAATAAGAAAATATGTGTCATGATGTTTATTAAATGTGACACCCCGTAAATTCCAGGTCAGCATCCTATTTATTTAAATGTTTACTTAATTGATATTTGTACACGTGACACTAGAATTAATTTAATTTAATGCGACCGTGTTTGACCTAACGATCCATTGGTGACGGTTTTTGTTCAAGTGATCATGTAACGTGCGATTTAGTGTCGTGTGATGTGTGCGGATACCAAATTCACATTCGAGAGGTAACTTACTGTTTATAGTAAGTTCCTATTTTAGGAAAGTTCTCAAATTTGGCAAGTCATGCAAGAAATCATATTCCGATTATTCTAATATGCATAGTTATCCTAAGTGGGCATGTTATCACATAGTACATAGTCATACTTAATCGATTAAGCACGTTTCGCGTGTAAAAGTTACTAAATATAGCAAGTTCACATAGACTATCATCCTAGTCATCAATAATCCTTCCTAACATGATTATATGACTTTTGACATTATCATTGTAACTCAAACTTAACAAATTCATGACTTATGAGCAATTCTCATAACCAAAGTTTCTATTTATGGAAACTTATGACGAATAGCCATCTTTCAAGGATTCTAATAACCTAACTCATTAAATATCATTATGTTATCATCAAATAAGCATGTTAAACAAATTTAAATATCAAGTTCATCACTTGTTAGTGAGTTTATAGCAAAAAGTTACTATTTTTAGAAATAGAGGTGCTAATCGCATCTTTAAACATTTCTAGCAACCTAAACACATCAAAAATCATCACCATGGTTTCTAAACACCATTTTAAGCATAAATCATCGATCTAAACACATGCATGTGGCCATTTAATCATTTTTACACATTTTGAATAAGTAATGAATTTCGGGATTCAAAAATTCCTGCCCATCCATCGCGTACCGCCATGGGCTTTTCTGGGGTCCTTAGCGTACCGCGAAGAGTCCCGGAAGAGCCCAATTTCAATGGTTTGGCTCGTTCTTCGACGTTTTCTTGCTTACGGACTATTGTTCGGCATCGATTGAACTCTTAAGTTCAATGTTCGAGCGTTTCGTGATGTTTCTAGTGTTTGGTTACACGATGTGCTAAACGTTCACCAATGTTCGTATTTTCTTAGACGCGTGTGTACGTGTTGCGATAATTTGTCAAATTATCGTGTTTGTGTCAGTGTTCATACTGTCATGCCACGTGTCACACTAAATTATACTAATTCTAGTACCACGTATACAATTATCAATTAAATAAACATTTAATTAAAGCAAATGCTGACCTAGATTTTACGCTGCGTGACACAAAAGTTAGACCACAGGAGGTTTAACGGTGTTTCTTTGTTGATCTTAGTAGAGCACTTTAAATTGCCAAAGAACGCAATAAATCCAAAATTATTAAAGCATTATTTTAGTAGCTACCAAGTGATTTATTTAAATATTTACTGAATAATATTTGGTTTAATTAGACTACAGACACAACATACCTCGGAGGATGCGGGATGCTTGATGCACATCAATTTTTTTTCCACATGAATAATATATAATTAATTAGGAGTTCAATAAATTAAATTATATTTGCACACTCTTTGCAAAATCTTGGAGCAGGAAACATCAATTTTGAACCTCATGTTAAGATCAATACCAAATCCGAGTATCAAAGTTATATTTGATACAATAATATATATAGACGAGTGTTTAAAAGAAAACTTTTCACTTTAAAGAAAACTAATAAAATTCATACTAACCAATAAATTTTTAATTTTTTTTCATATTTTTTTTATTATTAGCTTATAAATGTTATAAATAAAAAAAGATTTGAAAAAAAAATATGAATCACAATATTACGTATATGTAACCTATAAAGTTACATATATGTAACTCATATATGTAGTGTAAAAGTTACCTACAGATGAACAATTAGTTGCATATATTTTTTATTTTTTTAGAAAATTTAATCTTATAATAAAACAAAAATGTAAAATAAAAAAACGAAAAAAGAAATTAGTTGATAATAATTGTTATTAGTTTTTTAAGTTTCTTCAAAATGAAGATTTTTATTGCAACATTTCTATGTATATATGTATTTATGACTGTACGATACTCGTGTAAGGTATGCCCAGGGGCGGATTGGAGGGGGTGCAAACCCCCCTCCCGCACAGGGCCCATCGTTTTTAGGGGCACAATTTTATAAAAAAAATTTTATATGTACTATATATTTTTTATAAAAATTCAATTGTCTCATTATAACAATCTATAAATTAAACTACAAGGCCCAATAAATGATTAAAAAAAACAATGGGCACATCTACAAAGACCATTCGGCCAGCCCAAAAAGAAAAAAAAAAGTATGTATCTGTACGTTAATTGTCACAACATTAGTCATTATATATAAAAAAAATTTATCTAAGGGGCCTTTTTTTCCCTTTTCGCACGGGGCACTCGAATTCTTGGAGACGTCCCTGGGTATGCCTATCACAGTATCACTCAAACAAAATTAATTATCATATACAACATCAAATATAAAATGTCACAAAAGTAATCCTTATGCGATTAATTCTCTTTTTTATATGTTATTTTTTCAAATTATAAAATTATGCTTAAACGAGAGAATCTTTTAGTACGATGGTGATTTTCAATAACGGGGTGCATGTGGCCTGGCTTCATTTGTCGTTTTGTTGTATCGGGTCACCAATGACTCACCTACTACCCTCTTTTACATATATCCATTAAATTAACATATAGATTTTAATACACCGTGGCTTCGTAGACCATAGGATATTCCCCTTGGTCCAACCATTTCACGTATGCATTACGTAGGCACCCACCACAATCACCCACTCCACAACTTATGGTGGAAATGTCTCTTGCCTCACTCACGCCCAACCAGGGGCTTACCCAATGCTTGGGTATGGGGTTCAACCGACCCTCATGAACTTTTGGTTTTTAAAGTTATATATATGATCCGATCTCGACCGATCCCTAAGTAATTTTGTTCCCGAACCCAATGAAAATTTGACGAATTAGATAAAGTCCAATTTAAAATCATTTTAAAGTCAAAAATAATAAAATACTATTCAAATAGCTCAATATGCATAAAATATGATGAACCACAATTGATAATTAATAATTTAACTAAATATCTAATCATTTATAGCCCACTTAAAAAAAGTAATAAGACGTAATTTATATATTAAGTTATTGAATTTTAAGTTCAGAATTTATGTTTGGATCTCTTCTAAAAAATAGAACAATAACTTACTAATATATATCGTTGCTTTCCATATTACAACCATAATTTATAGATTTGGTGATTATTGTATAATTTCAAAAGTATAAGCATAGCGAGAAACTTAGTTGATTTGTATATAATTAGTATATTTAGGTTATATGAAACAATTTTTCAAAAGAAAATTTACATGTTCACCTTCTTTTAATCTTGAATTTATTTATTAAAATAATATTCTTTTAAATCACGTCGAAAGAAAATCATTTTATTATATTAACCTAATCAATGAGCTGATAATTTGGTATGGTTTATTATATGTATATGTGCTTTAATTTAGTTTAATCATTTTTTTGGGTGATCCGACCCGACCCCATTCGAATCGACTAAGAAAATAAAATATTTAAGGACAAATTATCATCCAAAAAAAATTTCCGACCCCAATAGAAAATTATTTAAGTTAAAAGGTTGCTTCCCTTAAATGTTTGAATTTAATTAAAAATATATATATGTTTTTTTTTTAAAAAGTTGATGTTTAAAGATAAAAAATTAAATTTTTGACATTTTATGTAGTAAAATGAATAATCCATACTTATAGTTGCCTTTGTTGTTTTCTTTCATGAAAAGAGTGATATTTTGGATACTTTTGAATCCTGATTCCCATTCAGGAATCCCTTTTTCTTCAAAAGCCGATGATTAAGCAAAGCATCAAACACGAAAATGGAAAAAGAAAATCATTTTTCACCTAAAGTCATCACTTTTATTTTATTTTTTTAAAAGCTTTATAAATGGTCATAATACAACTTTTAAAAAAGATTTTATCAAATAGTTTTACGTATGAAAACAAATAATGTATGAGAACATAGATTATATATAACTAGTCTGTAACTTTTGCTATCAATCAAACTCCCCTTCAACTTTCAAAATTTGCAAAACTCACTCATCTACTTTATAAAGTTTCATTTTAACTTCTCTTATGCTTATAAATTTTATAATTTATATTATGTATTATGTATAAATATATATACTTTGATTTTTTTAATAACTTTTATTCGTGAGATTAAAAATAATAATAATCATAATCATAATGATTGTGAGTTATATCGACTGACAATAACAATACGTTGGCTTGATAATGTGAGAATAAGTCCTTATATAACTACTTTTTATCTATGTGTCGGTCTCCATAGCTAAGTTGTCATAATTCATGTGTTCCTTTATGTAATTAATTACGCTAATGTTACCAACACAACTCTCTTAAATAAATTTGGTAATACGGCTTTTCACGCAACGTCGCTTTTTGACTTAGATTTTTATTAAATTACTTTCTAAAAATTCTTATATCACGTGAGACCGAAATAATAATGTTCCTATCTATATTTTAATTTTTAAAACTGATATATCCAACCTCTTATATTTTTTTAATCATATTACCTCACTACAACATACAAATTCAATCATACCGACTCCTCGTAAAGCGCATGTCAATTTTCTTGTTTAAACTGAATATTAAACAAAGTAGTTTAGGATTAAATCTTATCAAGGCCCGTTGATTGGCTTCTTTATCTCTGGCCTCGTCCTTACTCCTTAGTAGTTAGTACTCCTCAGGAAACGCGGAATGGACATCTATAGCCCATTAAGCAGTAGCCCACGTAATATTTGAGATACGGGCCCAGTCGCTATCCAGTTAGATATACGCGGCCCATGCGGGCATGGCTGTGTGGCTGTGTGGCATGCAGTGCAGCACAGCAGCAGTATGCACATCTTCATAAAAGACTGGTTCAATAATGCAAAGTGTTAAAGTTTACAATTTTGGTAGGTTGTAAGTAGAGGTGTCAATTTTTACCCATATCAAAGAAAATGAGTTGATTTGGGTAAACAATTGTAATATAATGGGTTGAAATGGGTAGCATCATACAATTATTGGTTGAGATGTGTAGCACTTAAACACAATGCGGATCAAGATGGGTAACCAAAAAACTATGTAAATGCAATTGAATCAAACATTTAAGAATGATTAATAACATATTTGATAAGAAAATCACTAAAATTTATCCAAATTGACTATTTGTTTACTTATAACACATCTTAAGTTAAACTAAATTGATGTGTTTTTACGAACAATCCATTTAGACCCGAACTAATTTTGCATAAAACTCGTTCTGATCCGCACCCATCCTGACCCGAACCCGTTACCCAACCCGACCCAACCCACCCATTTTGCCAAACATAGTTGTAACTTTTATTTTTATTTAACTTTGAACATATTACATCATTAGTTTGTTTTTTCTTGTAAACTTTTAGTTTCTCTCAAAACCCAACTAACTAATTGAAAAAAAATTGTAAAAACTCGGTGTAATAGTCAGAAACTTTATATGTATGTATGTATGTATGTATGATAAGAAATAAAAATAAAAGATAAAAAAGTTATAAAAACTTTTTACACATGTTACAAAATGATGTTTTAACATGTACAACATTTAACATCATTGTGTAGCATGTTGTGAAACGAATGCTTATATATACATATATTTTACTTTCTTATAATAATATATATTACATAACTAAAAATATTTTTTATTGTTTTACATAGTTATAATGAGTTTTTTTTTAACTTAAAGTGTGTCTCTAATTTATCTTTTCGTATGTATAATGGTTTATACACCATTTGTCACACTCCCACCTCTCGTCACCTGGTGATGATGTCACTGAAATGGTTGCGGAAGCATAGTGGTGATGTCTCAGAGATGAGGTGTGACTTACTTGATCTGATATCACAAGCACACAGATTAACTTAAAATAATTACATTACAAGGATGTCGTATTCACAATCAACATTACATTATTTAAATACAAAAGTTTCAAGTGCTGCCTCACGTGATGGTCACTGTCTCCCTGCAAAAAGGTTTAAGTTGAAAACGTCAGCACAAAGCTGGTGAGATCATACAGTTCAAGTTCCACAATATGATATGATATGTAATTATAAGTTCTCAAAATGTTCTGTTCAAGATAACCATGAGACCCGTATCTAGTTCCTTTCGGACTGTTCTGTTGTTGTTCTATAAAGATACTACCCGTCGGTAAATATCTTGGTGCCTCATTGTCTTAATGTCTATCACTACATTAAGAAGTTATGGAAAAAGATAACAAACATTTACACCAAGGGGAGTTGCAAGCTCCCGGCAAATGGGTTGTCAGCCAATAGTACTATCAATGTTTTCTGTTCGGCCCCACACGGGTTCACTAGATACAGTTCAGTAATGAGGACTTTCAAGTTCTGTGATAAAGTTCTGTTCTACAAGCAAAAATCCCATGAAATCCACAAGTTCTCAACAATCACATGAAATCACGCAGATAACAGTGATACATATCATATAGTTCTGAAAAGTTTTACCGCATGTAACACCAGTGCCGGACACGTGTCGGAACAGTGATCGAAACAGTAAACATGTACAGTAACTCAGGTACACATTTTGTGAAACTATGTTTAGACTATTGATGCATTTGATTAACATGAAACTATGATACGATTGTCTGAATTTGACTGAAACCTTAGGGTTTAACAGTCTGAAAACATGTCAGACAACACAATGTGGAAACATAAATACTTGATGTGATATTGTTTGGTGTATACGAATGTGAGGTTAAACAAAACAAAGGTTCGCTGACCTAGTAACCTTACTACACCAAAGGTTTGAGGCTCCAGCCGAACCTTGGTAATAGGTTCGCTGACCTAGTAACCTTCGGCCATGATATTCTTGGCTCTGATGCATTTAACCTGGGCCTAGCTTCACAACCGATCCACAAGATGTTCAGTACAAGTAGCCCAATTTGACCCATAATAGGCCCACTAACAATTGTCTTGGCCCAACACTATTGGTTTAGCTCAATTATAATTAACCGGCCCATGTGATTCCATGTAGATCTCGTAGTGGGCCCAAGACCTAGAACAAGCCCACAACTATATTTGGCCACAAAATAGAATCGGCCCAACTTTCTAGCTCAATAGCCGGCCCACATGCACACGAGGCCCATCCATAATTCTTTCGGCCCAAGTACCACTCAAAAGTCCACGTATATCATTCGAACTAATAAACTCATTCGGCCCATGTGACAATTCAAAATTTTCAGGTTAGAATAATATCTCGGAAATAAAGAAAATGAGTGTAAGCGGAATCACGAAACGAGGCTCTGATTTCAAGATACGCTGAGTTGAAGATAGCGTTAAATAAGAGATCATATATTTTGAAATTTTCAGGTCTTGAAATTATAACCATTGGAAAGAGCTCGAAAAATCGTGAATGTAGGCGAAAACCGTGCGCAAAACGGAGTTCGTATGCTCCCGGAATCGCGAAACGAAGAAAACCAAAATATCTGCGAACTGGCATCCGCGCGGTACGCCCCAACCCAGCATCCCAGTTGGGGCGATGCGCTCGGGGTGTCTGGCGGCTGAAAAACGAGTTTTTAAGATCACATCGCAAAAAAACTTCATTTTTTCATTATTTTTCGATCAATTACGCTCAAAAACACCCACAAATCATATTTTCATCATCCAAACTCTATTTTGAAAGCTTCTAAACGTCCGGATCGTATCAAGGATCGTATCTACAAGTTCTGATCGTCATTTCTGTCCGAGAAATCCGTCAGATTAGGTAACGGTTCGTTTTTAACCTTCTAACTTGATTTTGAATGGTTATATCTTGTTTTTGAACGTAGTGAGATAGTTAGGGTTGTTGATTATTACCTAGATGATGGCTAGGATTGATCATAAACGAAGAACTCAAACGGTTAAATTCTTGTTTTGAGCCGTTGTAATGTCCGGTTTTCATGAAACCACAATAATGGTTATAATGGTTTAAACCATTTGATTTTAACAATGATTATGATTGTCTTGATCATTTCTTGAAATGCTAGGTTTCATCCAAGTGTTTCAAACTAATGATAAGCATACAGATAATCACTGGAATAACGATCTGCTGTTTATGATAACAGTCGGATTAGTACATTGAGCATGGTTATTAAACCTATTTTAATATCACATTCTCATGTTTCATGATACCTGAATGATCAATAACAAGGATTGACTATTCCTTAGCCAGAAATTCATCTAGGAATCGAGTGAATAATCAACAATCAACATCTATTTGACTAGTCTGAAAATGTTGTGATTAACTCAGTTAGTCATAAATTGTTATAGGAACCATATAGGATTTCCTATCAGCTGAACATCAAGATCAACATCATCCGCATATAACAGTGAGTTTCATAGTTCCCCTTTTAATGTTTTGTTTTCCAAAACTCGGGGTGGAACATGTAGTTACCTTTTCAGAACATATTTTATCAACTATTGTGAGTTTCATAGTTCCCCTTTTTATGTTTTGTTTTCCAAAACTCGGGGTGGAACATGTAGTTACCTTTTTAGAACATATTTTATCAACTATGGTGAGTTTCATAGTTCCCCTTTTTAATGTTTTGTTTTCCAAAACTCGGGGTAGAACATGTAGATACATTTTCATAACATATTTTATCAATCATCGTGAAATCTCATATCATTATCATGAGGAACTTCATGATAAACATTTATCAAATACCATGAAATCATATATCATTATCATGAGGAACGTCATGATAAACATTTATCAACTTATTAAAAACAAGCGTATCACGGTTATGACAAGGGTTGGTGCGCCACTCCGGCATGGCTGGCTAAGTCACCCATAACCAACTAGACGCGTTCAAATGAATATTTTATCAAATCATTAAAAACAAGCGTATCACTTGGGAACTTTGGTTATGTGGAGGCTATTTGGGGTATTCTTCATGTGAACATCATTAACTTGTTATCAAGCCCTTGGTAGTACTGGTATGATCAAATGCGGGAACTCAAGTATCATTATCACATCGTTCTAGCGGGTAGCTAGACGTTAGCATTTATCACGACGTCTAGCGGGTAGCAAGACGTTAGCATTATCACGGCGTTTAGCGCGTAGCTAAACGTTAGCATTTATCAGTAGGATTGATGATTTACATGCCCAGGTGGATTCAATTTCAAAGTACCTACTTGATCACTTGTGAATACTATATCATGAAAATCAATGTTTGAACAATCATTTTAATCAACAAAACATATGATTCTCACTCAACTATTCGTAGCTGACTTTTTATGCTACATGTTCCAGGTTACAAATCACCCACCAGCGCAAGAACGGTGGATCAAGTATCTATGTAAACCAGAAATCAAGGGGGAATCTTTAACTATGGCTATGCAATCATTACGTCACGCGCCGTGGATTCCGCACTCGGCGTGGGGTGTGACAGGTTGGTATCATAGTCATGGTTGTAGAGATTTAGGATAACCCTTTAATGGATTACCTAGACTACAACCTAAGAATCTCTTATATGTTTAGACATCGTGTCTAAACTCTATCTCACTTGATTCTTGGAACTTTCTGGTTTACTAAATCTTTTGCTTTTCGTTCTTAGAATGATTAGCAACAATTATTAAAACATTCGAGAAAATGGAGAACACTCTGGACATAAGCAGTTGTCCAGAACACCATAAAGTTCGCTATGCAGCTGGATCATTTAGCAAGCGAGCACTGACATGGTGGAATGCTCAGATCCGAGCAAAAGGAAGAGATGAGGCAATGGTGATGCCTTGGGCAGAATTTAAGTTTCTTCTGAGGAATGAGTTTTGCCCGAAACATGAACTGCAACAATTGGAGATTGAGCTCTCGAATCATGAGATGAAGGGAGCTGACCACATGACTTTTACCAACCGTTATCATGAACTGGTAGCCTTGGTGCCAGAGATGGTGCCAACCTTGGAGAAGCTAATTGATCGCTATGTAGCAGGGTTACCTTCATGTATACAAAGCGTTGTACTGGCTTCATATCCTGCTACATTGGAGTCAGCCATTTCCCTCTCTGCTAAGCTTACCAAAGTAATGGTAAAGTCTGGAGCCTTAAAAGATGATGCTGGAAAAGCCAAGGAAACAACATCAAAGAAACCCGAGTACCACCAGAAAAAGAAGCAAAAGGTCGTAAAGAACTATGCGGCCGTTACCCCTCTGAGACAGGCACCTGCAGCACCTGTCAATCCTGCTACTAGGGGTTATGGGGGAGAACATCCCCAGTGCACTCATTGCAAATATCATCATCCTCCTGCTGCTCAATGTAGGAAGTGCACTAACTGTGGTCGGTTTGGCCACTGGGTTAGCAAGTGCCGAGTTGCTGTAAATCAGGCAACCAACACTGCAACAAGAGCACTACCTCCACCACCACCACATAATCCAGGCAACAACAACAACAACAGAGGATGCTACACCTGCGGGGAAATGGGTCATTTCTCCCGCAACTGTCCGAAGAGAGTGCAACCTGGAGCACAAGCACCTCGCGGACGAGCTTTTGTCATTGGAGCCAATGTTGCATGCCAAGACCCTAATGTGGTCACTGGTACATTTCTTTTACATGACTCTTATGCATCTATACTATTTGATACTGGTGCAGACCAGAGTTTTATTTCATCTGATTTTGCACGACAACTTAGTCTTAATGAGGAAACTTTAGACTCCCCTTACATTATCGAAGTAGCTAATGGGAAACAAGTTACAGTTAGCACTATACTTAGGAACTGCCCACTTACACTCGTAGATCACACATTTACCATCGACTTGTTGCCGATGGAGTTGGGCAGTTTCGACATCATTGTGGGGATGGATTGGCTCTCACTCAATCGAGTTGAAGTCATCTGTTCCGAGAAGCTACTTCGGATTCCAGTAACGGATGAACGTGTCTTGGAAGTTCGTGGGGATCAAGCAAAACGAAACGTAAAGATCATATCATGCATAAAAGCACGTAAGTGTCTGCAAAAGAAGTGCATAGCTTTCTTGGCTCACGTGGTGGAGAAAGAGAAAGACAAGAAAACAATACAGGATGTACCGATAGTGAGGGAATATCCCGAGGTGTTTCCTGAAGATCTACCTGGTTTGCCTCCTGTGCGACCGGTAGAGTTTTGTATTGATCTGATTCCTGGAGCAACACCTGTTGCTAAATCTCCTTACAGGTTAGCACCTTCGGAGATGCAGGAATTATCTAACCAACTACATGAGCTACTTGATAAAGGTTTCATCCGACCGAGCTACTCACCTTGGGGAGCTCCGGTTCTGTTCGTGAAAAAGAAGGATGGATCTTTTCGTATGTGCATAGACTACAGAGAGTTAAACAAGCTAACCATCAAGAATCGGTATCCATTACCGAGGATTGATGATTTGTTTGATCAATTGCAAGGAGCTCAATACTTTTCGAAGATCGATCTGCGTTCCGGATACCACCAGCTCAGAGTGCAAGACGAAGACATACCGAAGACGGCGTTTCGTACCAGATATGGGCATTACGAGTTCATGGTGATGCCTTTTGGTTTGACGAATGCACCTGCGGTTTTCATGGATCTCATGAACCGTGTGTGTAAGCCGTACTTAGATCAATTCGTTATTGTTTTCATTGATGACATATTGATCTATTATAAAAGCAAAGCAGAACACGAACAACATCTTAGAACGATCTTGGAACTGTTAAAGGAAGAGAAGCTCTATGCCAAATTCTCTAAGTGTGAGTTTTGGTTAAAAGAGGTTCAATTCCTAGGCCATGTTGTTAACAGTGAGGAAATACACGTTGATCCTGCCAAGATCGAGGCAATAAAAGATTGGGACACTCCGAAGACACCTACGGAGATACGTTGTTTTCTAGGCTTAGCAGGCTATTACAGGAGGTTCATCTCGAACTTTTCTAAAATAGCTCTGCCACTCACAAAGCTAACACAGAAAAGCGAGCCGTTTGTTTGGGAACAGAAGCAAGAAGAAGCCTTTCAGACTTTGAAGCAAAAGCTATGTGATGCTCCGATCTTATCCCTCCCAGATGGTTGTGATGACTTTGTTGTGTATTGTGATGCATCCCATCAGGGACTTGGCTATGTACTTATGCAGCGAGACAAAGTTATTGCGTATGCCTCGAGACAATTAAAGATTCATGAGAAGAACTACACTACTCATGATCTGGAGCTGGGAGCTGTGATATTTGCCCTAAAGATCTGGAGGCATTACTTATATGGCACTAAGTGTACCATATTTACTGACCACAAAAGTCTGCAACATATATTTGATCAGAAGGAACTCAACATGCGACAACGACGTTGGGTTGAGCTTTTGAATGACTATGATTGTGTAATCAAGTACCATCCGGGTAAGGCAAACGTTGTAGCTAATGCCTTGAGCCGGAAGGAACGAGTCAAACCCTTGCGCGTTAGAGCAATGGGAATGACTGTGCAGACAAGCTTACACGACCACATTCTACAAGCACAACAGGAGGTCATTGAACATGAAAACTTGAAGAAAGAACTTGATTGCGGTGTGGAGAAACAGTTGGAAACAAAACCCGATGGACTTGTTTACTTCAAGGATCGCATCTGGATTCCTGCAGTAGATGAGTTAAAGAAACTTATTTTTGATGAAGCACACAAGACCAAGTACTCTGTGCATCCCGGTGCTGATAAGATGTATCAAGACTTACGGGCGTTTTATTGGTGGCCGGGTACGAAGAAAACGTAGCTGAGTATGTTGGTCGATGCCTTACGTGTGCTAAAGTAAAGGCAGAACACCAGAAACCGTCAGGTTTACTGGAACAGCCTGAGATTCCACTTTGGAAGTGGGAACAGATAGCTATGGACTTTGTCACCAAGCTACCCCGCACATCCAGTGGACACGATACCATTTGGGTTATCATTGATCGATTAACCAAGTCTGCTCATTTCTTGCCGATGCGAGAAACTTACTCGATGGATAAACTAGCGAAGCTTTACATCAATGAGATAGTGGTGAGCCATGGTGTGCCATTGTCCATCATTTCAGATCGTGATAGCAGATTTACATCAAGGTTCTGGCAGTCATTGCAGAAATCTCTGGGGACGCAATTAAACTTGAGTACAGCTTATCATCCACAAACAGATGGTCAAAGCGAACGTACTATTCAGACCCTAGAGGACATGTTGAGAACTTGTGTTCTAGACTTTGGTGGTAATTGGGATTCTCATTTGCCACTAATCGAGTTCTCCTACAACAACAGTTATCACAACAGCATTGGTTGTGCCCCATTCGAGGCCCTTTATGGTCGAAAATGTCGGTCACCGATCTGTTGGACAGAAGTGGGAGACAATCGTATCACGGGGCCAGAACTTATTCAAGAAACTACAGACAAGATTGCTTAGATACAACAAAGACTACAAGCAACACGAAGCAGACAAAAGATCTATGCCGATAAACGGCGTAAGCCGTTGGAATTCCAAGTGGGAGATCGTGTTATGCTTAAGGTTTCTCCTTGGAAAGGCGTAGTCCGTTTTGCGAAGAAAGGCAAACTAACACCACGATACATGGGACCGTTCGAGATCATCGAACGCATTGGTCCTGTGGCGTACAGATTGAGCTTACCCGATGAACTTAGTGGTGTACATGACGTGTTTCACGTCTCAAACTTGAAGAAATGCCTTGCTGATGAAACTCTTATCATACCAGTTGAAGAAATTCAATTGGATGAATACTTACGTTTTGTGGAAGAACCTTTAGAAATCATGGATCGCAAAGTTAAGAAACTGAGACGAAGCCGTATTCCTATTGTTAAAGTTCGTTGGAACTCAAGGCGCGGACCCGAGTTTACTTGGGAACGTGAAGATCACATGAAGAACAAGTATCCCCAACTCTTTGCCGAGGAAGTCGTACCGAATAACGAGTCTTAAATTTCGGGACGAAATTTCTCTAACAAGGGGAGACTGTAACACCAGTGCCGGACACATGCCGGAACAGTGATCGCAACAGTAAACATGTACAGTAACTCAGGTACACATTTCGTGAAACTATGTTTAGACTATTGATGCATTTGATTAACATGAAACTATGATACGATTGTCTGAATTTGACTGAAACCTTAGGGTTTAACAGTCTGAAAACATGTCAGACAACACAATGTGGAAACATAAATACTTGATGTGATCTTGTTTGGTCTATACGTATGTGAGGTTAAACAAAACAAAACCTTAACGGTTGTCGTTTCAGAATGCTAAACCGACGTGTTATTCGTATAGGTGACGATCTGTACGAATGATCCTGATAGTTTAACGTTCTGAAATAATGACTTAACAGTAGAAAACAAGAATCAGAAAGCCAAACCAACGACGTGTCCGTTCGAATGACGATTCGAACGAATACGCGCGATGGCGACGCGATCTAACGAAACGAAAACGAAAACGAATGAATACATGAACGACCATAATTCTAAGGAAATAAAATATTTCCTATTTTACAATTTTGAAACTCATCATAAAATAAATTAAACTATTTTATAAAATCGCGTACGAATTAACGAAGCGCGTAAAAATAACGAAACTTCGACAAATAAATTAACTGAACGATATTTAAAATCTTTTTTAGAAATAAATAACCATCCAATTAGTTTAAAAGGATCCTTTTATTTAAATTTATAGAATACGCGTGTAACGGCCCGGATACGCGACGAAATTACGAACCGAGCAACCGAAACGAACCCGAATAGCCCCGGGGTATATATATACCCTAAATGAGGTGAATTTTATCATTTAACACATATCCTCTCTCTCACTACTCTCTCTCTCCCGTTCATTTCCCCATCACCAACAAAAAACCACCATTTTTGCTACTTTGAAGCTCTACAACTTGCTCAAATCTCAACCAATTCGTGTGTTTTTGGAGTCTAAACGATCATCTCGAAGTCCTCTACAAGGAAGTACAACGGATCTACAATTTTACCCAGCCGATTATGAGGTATGAGGCCATAAAGTTCACTGAAATTAGGGTTTTTAACCCATTTGCTCGACCACCCACACAAACACCCGGCCACAACCCTACTTCATCCTCACCATGCATCACGAGGAGCTGAACTGTTGGTGGCTACACCACGAGGACAACCAGATCGAAGGGTTCTAACCAAGTGGTGGTTCGTTGTGGCTCACACAGAACTCAGGTTGGCGAACCTGTTGGGAGCCGAAACTACGAACCTGTGTCATATGGCCGAACCACTTGGCATGAAGCGAACCTACTGGTCGAACCTTATTTCCCAGGCGAACCCTCGATCGGACGAAGTTTTCTTGAACGAACCATCTGGAAACAGCCGAAGCTTTTCAGGGGCGAACCCTCTAGCATGGCTGCGAACCTTGCATGGTTATTTGAGCACCGGCGAACCATTTCAGTCAGGCGAGCCCTTGCGAACCTATGAGTGGCCGAACCAGTTGAGACCATGTAGCCGAACCATTTACTTTACAGCCGAACCCAACCACTATCGACCGAACCTTGTTGAGCTGAGACCCACGAACCATCTAGACTCAACGAACCTTGGAATGCAACATAGGTGGCCGAACCTTGTACTGATCACTACATAACCGAACCAGGCTGCCACGAATCTCCTGCCAACCGCCGAACCTATAGACAGCCATGTGCGAACCTTACTACACCAAAGGTTTGAGGCTCCAGCCGAACCTTGGTAATAGGTTCGCTGACCTAGTAACCTTCGGCCATGATATTCTTGGCTCTGATGCATTTAACCTGGGCCTAGCTTCACAACCGATCCACAAGATGTTCAGTACAAGTAGCCCAATTTGACCCATAATAGGCCCACTAACAGTTGTCTTGGCCCAACACTATTGGTTTAGCTCAATTATAATTAACCGACCCATGTGATTCCATGTAGATCTCGTAGTGGGCCCAAGACCTAGAACAAGCCCACAACTATATTTGGCCACAAAATAGAATCGACCCAACTTTCTAGCTCAATAGCCGGCCCACATGCACACGAGGCCCATCCATAATTCTTTCGGCCCAAGTACCACTCAAAAGTCCACGTATATCATTCGAACTAATAAACTCATTCGGCCCATATAGTTGATAAATTGATTCAACACATTAAAAGCAAAATGCAATTAGAAAAGTATGCAAGAAATCAATTGTTATCTATGTGTTATGACAAGGTTAGGGACTTATGTTCATAAAACCTAAATTAACATAGTTTGGAATATAACATTAAGTAAATTCAAGTGTTAGGTCAAAATGAATTGATGAACATGCAAAGATCATAATCAATACATGGGGGCCGAATGAAGACCGAGATCTACGATGGGTTAACAGACTATAGGGTTAACACGTACACGTGCACAAAACCTACAATTTATACTTATAAGTTAAATACGACATGAAATCAATACAGGAACGTGAAACACAATTGCAAGAACGATCAAAGAGCGCGTGCATTCTTTCTTTTAAGCTAAGTCAACCCTACTACTACAAGGTGAGTTCATTTGTCCCTTTTCAAACTTACTTGTTTTACTTCGGGATTGAGAAGCATGTTAAACATTTTCATATAATTATTGAAAGATTGTTTAATGCTTTAAACTTAAACATGGTACTTATGTTGGAACTTATGATTGAAACTTTATACCTTAGACATGAGACTTGAGACTTATACTTGTGAAACTTTATACTTTAGACATGAGACTTGAGACTTATACTTGTGAAACTTTATACTTTAGACATGAGACTTGAGACTTATACTTGTGAAACTTTATACTTTCAACATGAGACTGAAGGTCTATACTTGTGAAACTTTATACTTTAGACATGAGACTTGAGACTTATACTTGTGAAACTTTATACTTTAAACATGAGGCATGAGACTTATACTTGTGAAACTTTATACTTTCAACATGAGACTGAAGGTCTATACTTGTGAAACTTTATACTTTAAACAATGTGTGAGACTTGATACAAACTTATGGGATTCATGATGAAACATTGTGTGAACACTGGAAACTTTATGCTTGAAACTACTACTTGCGCATGAAACATGGTACATATATCTAATCATAGGCTACGTAATGGCTAAACTACTGGTAATCCAGAGCTTGTACCTATGGATTGAGATATATGTAAAACATAAACGTAACGAGACTAAGCTATTACCTATATAAGAGACATGTAATTGCTAAACTACTGGTAGTCCAGAGCTTTTGGTCTGCTTATATGAGGTATGTAATTGCTAAACATAAACATTACCATGCTAAGCTATTATCTATATAAGAGACATGTAATGGCTAAACTACTGGTAATCCAGAGCTTTTGTCTGCTTACATGAGATATGTAATTGCTGGAATTACTGGTGTATGCATGGCTTGTGTCTATGTATGAGATATGTAATTGCTAAACTACTGGTAAACCAGAGCTTTTATCTTGTATAGGAGACACGTAATTGCTAAACTACTGCTAGTGCAGAGCTTGTAGTCACGTATGGGATTAGAGACAGCTAAACTATTTGCGTGTGAAACTTGATGCTTGAAAAACATACATTGAAACTAACACTTGTAAACAATATAGACTTGTAAACTTTGAAACAGACAACAAAAGCTTTGATGAGGAATGGGTTGATTGGTAGGTAAGATGCTTAATTATTATTAACAACAGTGTCATATCCGGATTAGTATGTGGTGGGATGGCGTCTGGGTGGGTCGTAGGCTCGACTCAGGGGTATGCCCTATATATAAGCATACCGATTTGGATATTACATGTGGAGTTAATGAGGTTAAGGTTTTACCGAAGGAGGTTTGTTAAAACTATTTTAAACTTATAAACTTTATGAACTCACCAACCAATGTGTTGACCTTGTTTTCTTATATGCATTCTCAGGTGATGAACAGGTTTAAGCTAAGGCTTTTGGATTGCATACTAGGCGGCCCAGATAGAGGACCTAGTAGACTTTTGAGAAGCACATCTTTTGTTGATGATACACATTACTTTTGATATCTTGTACATATACAAGATATAAACATGTTATTCTTTTGATAGGTTTACTTAGTTAAATTGCAGAACATTGATAATGTAATTTAACTTTGTAATCCTAGTTATCATTTGATTGTGCTTTAGTTATTCTTAAACATTGATGCTATGTAAACAATCTGATCATCTTGATTATCACGCACGATATCACGCCCCGGGAACCTTCCGCCCGACGGGGACTCTGATCCAACCCCGCCGGCTCGGGGTGTGACACAGCGCTACCCCAATGTTTATAAAAGAGTAAAAAGAAAAGGGGTTGTACGAAACTCACCTGATAATATAGAGGTAGCAGAATGTCTCCCAAACTAATAACAAAAGGGTGATTCTGCATTTAGTTATGTTTAATGAGTTATTTAGGTTTTAACTTACTGATTAGGTCTTTCTGAACGTCCAATGTCAATGACATTGTCTTGTAAGTCATCAAATCGATATTAAGCGTTTAATTAGTTATTTTGATGTGATATCATACAATGTATGATAATGTAGGAACCTACATTGAATTAGGTTCCTAATACAAGGTTGATGACACTCTTGATTAATCAGAATAGTCTCGGATTAACCAATTAGTTAATGTTGTTGATTATGATACTATAACAGTTTATAGATAATTTAATGGCTTAGGAATGATCAATCCTTGTTATGGATTACCCAAATGTCATGAAATATCACAATGTAGCATCAAAATAGGTTGAACAATCATGTTTAACATACTAATCTGACTGTAATCATAAACATCAGATAATCGTTCCAATGAGTATGTTAATGATCGTGATTAGTTTGAAACACTTGGATTTAACCTTGCATTTCAAAGATTAATCCAACTAATCACCTACATTGTCATAATCAAATGGTTTAAACCATTATAATCATGGGTATGATTTCATGCAAACCGGGCATTACAACGAATCAAAACAAGGATTTAACCGTTAAAACATCGTGTTCTTTGTTTATAATCAATCCTAGCCATCATTTAGGCAATAATCAACAATCCTAACTATGTCATTACGTTCAAAATCAAGATCTAATCAATCATAATCAAACTAGAAAGTTAAAAACGAATCATTACCTAATCAGACGGATATCTGGCTGCACAACAACGATCAGAACTCGTAGATATGATCCCTGGTATGATTGGTGACTTCTGGTAGCTTCAAGGTGGTGATTTGATGGTGGTTTGTGTGTGTTTTTCGTCTGTAAGAAGTCTGAGTCGAGAGTTGTAAAAATTTTATGATCTGCATGAAAATCTGATAAAGAAAATGAGATTATTCCACCGCCTCACCCGTCGCGTACCGCGACGCGGAGCCAAAGAAGGCTTCGCGTACCGCGAAGAAATCCGGAGGAATCTAAGATATTTTCATGCATCGCGTACCGCGGAGGACCCTTAACCCCTCCTTCGCGTACCGCGATGAGTCCAATCGTTCAACACTTAGAAATTTTTCTTCGTTTTTTCAATTCCGGGCAATCCAGGACTCCGTTTTGTGCACGGTTTTCGCCCACGTTCATCATTTCTCGCATATTATCGATCTGTAACAATTACAATCATTAAATCAACGTGGATTTCTAGAACGATCAAATGTGCTCACATCATTGATGACGTAATTCTCGTATGCAACTGTCACACCATTTATCATACTACACATTGTTTTTTGATTTTTTAATGGCTAACTCACACGCTATATAATTAGAGGTGTGCATTGAACCAGAATTATCTTAAAATCCAAACTCAAAATATATTAAAATTCATATATTCGAAAGTTCAGATATGATAATTTTGAATATATCAGGAATCCAAATTGCAAGATATTTCGGATATTTTCATATACTAGCTTTTAATAAATTTCGAATATGTCATATAATTTTCCGGACATATCATATGTCCTAAATATTTTTTTTTCAATTCTTATTCTTTTAGTTATTAAAAGTAGATATTTTTCTCTGATTCAATTATCTGTTTGGTAGAACTAGAAATTTGGGCTTTTATTAACATGGTAGGTCACTAGGTCTCATCAAACTAACCTAGCAAAGAATTATCAATATAAATCGTCCCACACTCATACATGTGGATCGAACAAATGGTGGATTCAGAAAATTTTTCAGTGAGCTTCTTATTTTGAAACGCTTCAATTAGATAGAATCTGGAAAAAAAAAATTCTTGGTCGGCTTGACGGTTCAGGTCTTGTAAGGTATGTCACGTAATAACATTATGATATATTAAGTCAATAATTAATAAAAATCATCGTTAAAGAGTTTCACGATGTGGAATGTAAGTTTGTTTAAGATTTATGAGCTTTAAACCAAGCGGAGGTCGTGTAGGCTACGCCTCCTTGCAGGGTTCTATGGATAACGGCCCTGACAGGGTCCAAAGGGTATAGCCACTACTGGTGGTCCCGCACCTCCGAACTATTTAATGACGATGTCTTTTTATTATATCTCTCGATTTTTACTAAATAGTTATCGTAGCAAACTTGTGAAATAAGTTGCCTACTCCTACTCAAATTCTAATTAAATAATTTGATAAGTCCAACTGAATACCGTATATAACTATCTCTAAACTAGCTAGTTAAACCGATACACACACAAATAAAATAAACTCAACTTTCAATTTCTGTTCTTCAGTTTTGGTTTCTTTTATAATCAAGATTAACTATTAACTCATCTCCTAAATTTTGATTAATCTTACTCTTGCTTTTGTACTTGCTTCAAATAGGTTTGTTGTCGCTTTTCTTGCTAATCTTGCTTTCTTATGGGGTTCAGCCGTTCGGGGCAACGTAACCCCAAAACCTAAACAAAATTCGCCAAGTTTATATGACCGGAATTAACTTGACCCGCAACTTAACCGTCGAATTAACCGCAAATAATTACCATTTTGCTGTGTGAAAATTACATTAAGGAAGCACTCTTTAAAATATTAATGGGGAAACATTTAAAAAAAAAATCCTACTAAACCTTTTAAACGGGGTGGGTTCCGTTCAACCCGGTTCATAAGCATTAGATCCGCCCCAAGATCGAACCCATCCAGCTGATCTAATACCATGGGACAAACCAAATAGCCAACAACAGCTCTTTCTTATTTAAATGTACTTTTATAATTGTGGTGTCTTGTATTTTAAAAAGAAATGTTCATACATAAGCAAGGCTAACAGCCAAGAATGACACACATGACCACAACTAAACTTCTTTGTTGCGTGATTTCCTCCTTTAACATAACCCAACCCCACCTTTACATTGATTATGAGCCATCAAGTGGGACCAAATCATAGCAAAAAAATAAATAAATAAATATTGTTAAATAAACGAGGGGCCCGTTGTTTTAAAAAATACAGTCAATATTTGTTTGTTTTTTGTTTTTGTTTAACTCCAACCATGAGTCGTTGGCGCGTCATCTCACACCCACTTCGTCCCCGCTTACTTTAATTTGGTACCCATTTAAAAATTAATTAATTTTACCATGTGAAGAAGCTTTGATAATTAAAATACACGTTATTGACGAGGATGCTTTAATTTTTTATCACGGACAGAAAGAATGCGTCCCACGACATCACGATCTCGTCAAACATTGGGTTCGTATATATGGCTGCTATAACACATTTTAATTAAAATAACCAATACTAATACCTAATACACCAAACATACAATATACATAAACTACAAAATTGTCTCTATAAAAAACGTGCAATTCTTAATTTAGACTAAGAAAAATCATAAATAGACGTACTTTTATTAAATAAACTTGTAAGCCTAAGATTGACAGCTATAGGTTTCGATTAACTTACCTAAACGTTTGTGGTGAGGGAATTTTTGGGAATTAAGACTCGAGGCCTAGTCTCAAGCTTGAAAAGTCTATTTCAATGTAGATAAATAGTCCAAGGGGTACCTATGCTAGATCTATGTTGAGTACTTTCTATGTAATTTTCATATTAATTAAAGAGACCTGTTAGAAAGACGCTAGGCTGGTTCAAAATACACCATTTATACGACTAGTATTTGCCTATACGAGTCGTATGAATATTTTATTTCCGACAAAAACTGACACATCAAATCAAAGTTCTGACACGCCCTATACGGCCCATATTGCGACTTACGGCCCGTTTGAGCCTATTAAAATATGATTTCATACTCCGATCACGTGCACTCATGATAGTAGTTTCATATAAAGCTGCAATATTACCCATTGTTTATTATGATTACATCAGAAGAGTTGTCAAATCCAATATTATCCTACAATATAGACAAGTGGGATGTCATCAAAAGAGTTGTCAGATCCAATATTACCCATTGTTTATTATGATTGTTATTTATTATTATCCGTGCGTATGTAAATATATCTATTAGAAATGCTAGTTTCACATAAAAAAAGAACTTTTTTTTTCGTAAAAAAAAATTATAACCATACGGGTCGTATATGTCCATACGGCCCGTATGTACTTTCAACCGTCAGACAGAATCTGACACCCATACGACCCGTATAGGGTCATACGACTCGTATGAGCATAGGTGGTATTAACTGATATATAGAAGGTGTCCAAATAACGCGTCCCTAAATAAATAAATGAGGGTGTTAATTGTATTAAGTTAACAGGTTAATTAGATTTTTTTAACATGGCCCACAAGACAGAGGTAAGACGTGGCCACACCAGATGCGCGAGAACCCTTTAAAATGGGTAAACTCTCGCCCCCTATTGGTCAAGAACCCGAGATTAAGCTCAAGATTCATTGTCTCACCCGAACGTCCTTCTGGCAGGGCTCAAACTCATGCCCTCTTGATCACAAAATGAAACCCTAACGAGTAGGCTAAATTCGCAGGACAACAGGTTGATTAGATTAAGCCAAATACAAACAATATATGTGTGTGAAATGCATCGAATATAACTCGGAAACTTGAAAAATGTGCAACTCATACGCAAACCCGTGCAACCCTTCCACCTAAACGAGCTGACTTGATGATAGTTTGAAAAAAGTTGTATTAAGTTAAAAACATGTTAAATTAGTCAAATAGTTGTAATATATCAGTAAGATGGGTCATAATAATTAATAGTCTGATACATTTAATTAAGCGGGTTAAATAGTTTAGCTAAAATATGATTATTTTGACTAATAGATCTACTTAAGCAGAATTAGTTTATCAAATAAGTTAAATATAACAAGCTAACATTATATAGTAAAGTTAAATGTGAATTTGATGCATTTGCTAAGTATATATGTATTTTGAGTAAAATATCATGGATACTTTAAATGTAATTAAAAAAAATGTAAATCTCAAAATTCTATGTTTAAAATCTAAGACAAAAAAAAAATATTGTTACAAAACAAAACTTGGATAAACAATAGAGATTTTGTCGTTGTGTTTTTTTTTTAATGTTTAAAATTTATGTTTTAGAAATGTAGCTTTTATCATTTTATCTTCGTTTACGTTCAGATTTCAGAACACTCACTTTTACGTCAGAGTAGAGTAACCATGGTTTGCAAACATTAGTGATTTTGTGCTTCAACCATGGTTCGCATTCCATGTTCGGCACCTTCATACGCTTATCCCTATTTCGCATGAAGTCGAGCGGTGTTTCCGAGCATTGGGTTTCCACCTTACACATATGGCATGTAGCCATGTAAGTCTACCACTTCCACCTCCCTAATGTACCCACCAACCAAAGGTTATATCATTTTCTTTTTTTAAAAAAATCATGGCTACACACAACTAGCTTTCTATTTTATATGACATTTAATATATTTTTATTTAAAAAAATAAAAAATAAATTGATAATAGAGAGCATAAAACAAACTTACCAAGTATATTCTCACTTTTCAGTATGGTCTGGGAGGAAGGATGAACACAAACCTTACCCCTATCTCATTTAGGGGTTTTCATTTTCGGATAGCGATTTTCAATATCCGAATCCGAACGGATATTCGAAATCATGAAAAAAATAAAAAATATATATTTCGGATATCCAAATATCCGAAAATTATCCGGATATCCGAAAAATATCTGAAATAACCAAAAAGTATCCGAGTATCCGAATATCCGAAAATTTTCAAAATAGGTATCCGAATCCAAAATTTCGGATATTTCGGATTCGGATACATATTATTTTAAACACCCCTAATCCCAGTTGAGATAAAGATGCTGCTCAAAAGGAGTCCTCGGCTAATAGTTGTCATTTGAAGTTAATCATTCCAACATTTTTAACGTTATTTTCATATAACAAGTAAAATAACGTTAAAATTAGTATAATTTTACTTTAGTTATTTGATGACCCACACATATATACATTATATTAAGAGCATATGTTGTCTATATAATAATTTTATAAAATTTAAAAGTTTTACTTAAACTATAAAAAAAACTTCTCAAACGAAATTAAGTAATTAACTTTCTTGGCATATTTTGTTCTTTTGACACATTTGACATTTTAAATTATAATTTTACTCCAACAATCATTTTTAGTTGAATATTAAAATTTAATTAAAATAATTGATTTAGTGACACACAAGGTTGCTTGATGATGTCTCCATGGTGACAACTCGATGTTCGCTAAAGAAGTTTCTTAATTTGCAGAACTGACAAGCAATGGTTCTGCTTCAATGTAGATATGATCATGATATCAAATCACAAGCATTCTATTAATATTCAAGCATGTGGTTATTTCACAAACTATAAAAATCAAAACTCTTAAAATGGCTTTGAAGTTAAGTTTTTTTTTTTTAATCAGAGTTCAGGGTTTGAAACATGCTAAAACAGATTGGTGTATTGATGAAAAAAAAACCAAGCCTAATTAAGTCGGTGGTCCTCCAATTCAGCCTATTAGTTGGAGTTTTATCTTGTGACCGAGAGGTAATGGGTTCAAACCCTATTAAAGACGATTTAAAGGACATTTAGGTGAGTGAAAGAATTTTAAGAATAATATCGGGTTCTGTATCAATACGGGGTGAATGCTTACCCAATCCAGGACGCATCTAAGGTGGTCGCGTCTTACTTTTGCCTAATAGATCATGTTAAAATAACACTATGGTCGATTGGTCGCCGTTCAATAAAAATTAAGTTGGGGGAAAAATGGTAGTTAGATGTTAATATCAAATAGAGGGTGGGGGGTTACTAACCGCCACCGACGTGCTCCCAAATCCAGCTGTAACTGAAAGCGACCACACTTGCTCTACAACGCGTACAACATGGCCCCGTCAGATCTGACTGTGTCACAGGTGTCCTCTTCTGTTCCCACGTGTCAATGACGCTTGTCCTCGTCGTCCATTCCAGCACGCGCCACCCTACGCGCGTGATAATCGGTTTCGACGGATGGATGACCAATTAAGCTCTATATAAACCTTAACCTTAACCCTGATATGCTCTTTCCATCCTCCTCTACATACTTATACGCGTTTTGTAATTATAGGACCATATCTCCGTCGTCTCTCTGTCTATTTTCTAGGGCTTTTGCAGGTTTCTGGACCTAAGGTAATGCCGTTTTGTTGCTCATCATGTCGTCATTTTGGTTCTTAATTTGTCTATTGACGAACTATTTTCCTGCATTTTGAAGGTTATACTTTCAATCGTGCTGTGATATTTCGTTTCGAGTTCGAAAGTTGAATCACAGCTTCAGAATCTACTTCCTCGCCGAACATACGTGGTTAGCAGTGATTTAATTTAATATATAATCGTACGAAAGAAGTTTGTGTTTGCTTTAGTTAATTGGCAAACGTTTTACTTATGTTTGTTATGAACATATGTTTTAAGCTTTGTGTTTCGATTCGATTAATTGTTCATATTTACATGATTTGTTTACCCTGTTGAGTAGGTTTTTTAAGACATGATTGTCGTGTAAATGTACTTGACCTCATTTTTGTTGATTTCTTCATGAATTTTTGATAGAATGTTAGGTTAAAATCAGATAATTTTGAAACCTAATTTTCTGGCACTGGAAAACGTATGGTGGAGATCTTGTTCAGGTCCAGCAGTCTACTAATTGTAATTGTCTCGATGAATTAGATCTTGCTCTTATTTGCCTGTTACTGAAGCTTTATGTACTTCATGAATCCTCCACAGTAAACTAGTAACGAGATGTAATGTCCTTTCTATGCCAATGAAAATTTTGAAATCGGCATCACTAGAAGAGACCCAAAAGGTATATTGAGAAGAAATTTTATAAAACTGTTAACTCACATATGCTGCCTTTGTTTATAGTAAGATCTGAATCCTCAACCGTTTGACAAGGAACATCTTTTCAAAACACCTTGATATCCCTTGACAACAGCCCTTTAATTGGATGCTTTGTTTTCTTTTTCTGAACCAATGGAGTATGGCTTGATTTCTTAATTTCCATCTTTCTTTCACTTTTTTTTTAGTTTTGAAACATTGTGATTGTTTTGTATTAATTCTGTGATTTGGACTAATTTATTTACTTCTCTTTTAACGTGTGAGTAATTTGCAACTGTCCTGGTTTATTCAACTTCACTATTGTTGACAATTTTGTTATTCACAGTGTGTTTTTGCTTTATTTAAACCCTTACAATGGTTTTTTTATAATTGTACTAAAAAGGTAAATGTGTGGTGCTTAAAAGGAAAAAGAAACAAAAGATGAGAGTTTTGAAAAAAAAAGGCACATAGGTAGTATTATCATAATTTATATCATTGTAGCTAAGTTTGTTTTATGTTTTCCTGCAAATGAGAGTTTGAAGGAAATAAAATTTGCATAGTCATGACTACATCAAGTAGTCATGCTCAGACAACTATGCATACATATGTTTGATTATACGAATGGATACTTAGGGGTATGTAGTTCTGATGATTCGTCATCAATCTACATTCATATCATCTTTTGTTTTTTGTTTTTTGTTTTTGTTTTTTGTTTTTGTTTTTTGTTTTTGTTTTTTTTTGTTGGGATGTATTTGTGTCATATCCAATGCTTCCCATTTTCCAAAACATTGGGCCATATTATATTGTTCCATATACTCTTGTTCTTTCCAACACGTTAAGGCCCCACCATTTTATTTTGGATTGTTTAGTATATACCAATCGTGGTTCTCACTTTCTCTTCCATTTTTTTTGTTCCAGTCAGCTATTGTTTGGTCTAGCTGAATGGCCATGTTAATTTTCTTGCCTCATCATGTATGCATTATACTCCATTCATTTTACACTTTTACATCTGTGGAAGTATGTTTGAAGGGGTGACAGTCTGGTTTTATATGTTTGAAGGGCTGACTGTCTAGTTTTATATTCAAACATTGTGTTGCTGCTATGATCTTTTAGTGGAGTGTGATTATGTCATATACTAATTAGTCTGCCTACCAAAGTAGATGTTCCCCAATGGTACCAAGGTGTTAGAATGGTGTCCCTTTCAAGTGGTTGAGGATTCTAGGCCCGTTGTGGACAAATGGTGTGGATTTAGGAGTAGGTTTAGAGGGGGTGTGAGCTTGCCATTAAAAAAATAAAAAAAGAAAAATCTAATTAGTCTGCTCATCTGTTCAGTTATCTGTGCTGATTATATTTAGCAAACATAAACTACAGAATTATTGTACTACATTATTGTCATGCACTCATGCTATAAAAGTTGGCACACGCATCTATAGTGAACTCACTGACCACTGCTATTGTTTGGACGTGCATTCCATTCATGGGCCCACGACAATTGTTGTTCATCTAGCAAATATTTTTGTAGCTGGTAAATAAAGGTGTAGTTATTAGGTTCCTGGAAAAATTGATAATACAGTAAACCTATATTCAGGAAACCTGTTCAAGTTTACAGCGGTTAACGCATCTAAATTCTCTTTAAATATGTCTGATTCAAAAGAGGGCAGATAGTAATGTAAATATAACTTTTTATCTTGCAGTTATTTATCTTGACTAATTCAGATTATACTGTTGCCAACTTTGTATCTTTGTTATTGTTTTTTATGGCCTTCTAATTTTGAGTTTACTTAATAATTCAATTAAACATACTTATGGTTTGCAGTTTCCAGAACTTTGGCGCTTAATGGATTGATTTCCCTAAACCAACCATAAAAAATATATTGAAGCCGTGGTTTTTTATAGACACAAGATTTGGTTAACCCAGTTGTGCTGACTTGTGTTGTTAGCGTCTAATTATTGAAAAGTTTTGTGTTTTGATACTAATGGATCTTAAGGCTAATCATAATGCGCCCATACTCACTGATCCCACACCCATTAGCAAACCAAGATTAGGAATCCATGATTCCTTACTACCATACTCATCTTCTGGAGTTTTCTCTCAAGCTCCATTTCTTACAAACCAACGGAAAAAACCTGGGCTACTTGATGATGTCCGTTCTACTAGCTGGTTGGATGCCATGAAATCTTCTTCCCCAAGGAATATTATTAAAAATAATGGCACTGCCTCGTCAAACGACATTGCTTACCGCAACTGGATGGTATTCCTCTTCTCATATTTTTATTAGTATTTAATCCATATTATATATTAATTTTTATATTGCTTTGTCTTGTAGCTTAAGTATCCATCTGCACTTGCTTCCATTGACCAGATTGCAAATAATGCAAAGGGAAAGAGGATGGTATTGTTTCTAGATTATGATGGTACATTATCCCCGATCGTGGACAATCCAGATCATGCCTTTATGTCTAATGCAGTGAGAATTCAAACTTCTTAGTTTTCTCAATCCACTTTAAACCCCTGTAAATTATTATTTTTAATACTCACTTGTAAACAGATGCGTGCTGCAGTGAGAAATGTGGCAAAGTGTATTCCAACAGCAATTATCAGCGGCAGAAGCCGTGAAAAGGTATTTGAAGTTTTAATTATTTTGCTTACCATTAACTAATATAAAGATTTAGATTGTTTGATGTAACATTTTGCTATATATATCCAGGTACGCCAGTTTGTAGGACTGAGAGAACTATATTATGCTGGTAGTCATGGGATGGACATAATGGGTCCTGTCCAGCCTCCAACTGATCATACAACTGAGGTAGAAAATAATAAATTTTCTGCGTTAATACATAAGCAAATCAACATTTAGATCATATTATTTGCTGCTATAGGTTTTGGAAGGAAACTTGTACCAGCCAGCTAGTGAATTTCTACCGATGATCAACGAGGTTGATGTTTTAAAGTTGGTTTCAGTTTTGTAGGATACATATGTGTCCATAGCTTCCCATTTTTTTTAATACTTATGGGGTGTGCATATTTGATGCAGGTTTTTGTGTCCCTTGTTGATATAACCAAGAACATAGAAGGAGCAAAAGTTGAAGACAACAAGTTCTGTGTCTCAGTGCACTATCGTAATGTAGATGAGAAGGTAACGTTTTAACATTATTTGCTTAAATAAATTTTTTTTGAATCTCATTTTTTCTTTATTTTACAGAATTGGACCACAGTAGCACAATATGTCCAAGACACATTGAAAAACTATCCACGCCTGAGATTGACACATGGGCGAATGGTATGAAGTTTCTGTTTCCCAACAAATAAATGGATAGTAAAAATATGTATGGTTCTGTTGAATTCTATTTTTCTTGATTTTTGTTCTATTTTTCATGATGATTAGGTTTTAGAAATCCGTCCAGTGCTTAAGTGGGACAAGGGGAAGGCTGTTGAGTTCTTACTTGAATCACTTGGTTAGTAAAGTTGCAATTGGTTTTTCATCAAAAGAAATTGTATTTAACTTGACACCTGAACATGATTGTGTTTTTGTGCAGGCTTTAGCAATTGTGATGATGTGCTCCCTATATATGTAGGGGACGACAGAACCGACGAAGATGCATTTAAGGTAAACCTAATTATTACTATTATTATTATTATTATTATTATTATGATAGCAGTAGTGTACCATGGTGACATTTAATGTACTTATGAATGAACTAAACATGTGAAATAGTAAGCCAATCTGTATTTAATATTAATTCCTTAAGTTGATTAAAACAGTTTTTGAGAGACGTTAGCCCAGGTGGTTATGGCATCTTGGTGACTCCAGCCCCAAAAGAAAGCAGTGCATATTATTCTCTCAGGGATCCATCAGAGGTTTGTGCACCTATATTATAAATAAAATAATAAGCCTTATTAATTAATTGACCAAATAAATAAATAAATGTGTGAATTTGGTATGCTACACAGGTGATGGAATTTATCAACTTACTAGTGATGCATAAGAAGTCCGTTCCATGATTTGACCGACTCATATCATATTATAGGAAGAATAAAACAAAGGAATTGGAGTAGAAACGAGCACTTCTCCGACCTCTCTTATCCGGCCGTCAATTGTAAATCTTTTAAATTTTTATATATTTGTAAATTTTATGGGAATTCTATTGTCCATGTATTCATCTTGCTTCCTGCGTTTGCTGCAAGTGTTTAGAGAGCTCCGTCTTATTTCTTTGTAGGGCTAAACTATCTTATATATATATTTTTTGAACAAGTCTATCTTATTCATACTTTTACGAAACTACTCCAACTAAATATTTCCTTGTCTTTATTTAAACATAGGATCTTTCTTCCAAGAGACAGTTCTATCAAATAGACTAGTCTCACATTGACAACTATTTTTTTATATATGTTACATGGGTGTTGCCGTCACTCCCCCACCCTATATCTGCTAAACTAAAAGATAATTTACTGACTCTAACTGTAATAACTCTTAAAATTACTTTTTTTAATTATAATATGTTATTTAGTTTTTATAATTTTTTCTAAAGTAAAATACCACTTTCGTCCCTGTATTTGTTCACTTTTGACATTTTAGTCCAATTGTTTAAATTTCGTTATTTTTGTTCTTATGGTTTCATTTTATTTCCATTTTGGTCATTATGGTTTATATTTTATTGTTATTTTATCTTAATTGAACTTTTAGACTAAAAAGCTTAGCACTACCGTCTACCAACACAACAAAAACACAATAACCTAGATAACACCACAACCTATATAGACAACATCAATAAGAAACCCATACAACAAAATAAATCATACAAAGAATCCCTTGAACAAACAGCCACTAAAAGCCAGCTCCAGCAACAACATCAAATGCAACTCTCTGACAGCTCACTATATACAGCAACAAAATATGTACAGAACACCCAAAAAAAAAAAAAACTCTACTCAAAATAACTATTATGAGGGTTTAGGTAATCCCTTGACAGGAGGCAATCCCTGGTCGTACATCAACTGTCTGGATATATTTGAGACATTTGAAGCATAGTTAGCCATATGATCTCTAATCTCCATCTGAGTCTCTATCAACTTCCCCCACAAGCGCGTCCGGGTCCATATCCAAAGCTTGGCATTGATCCGAAAAGAACTACCATTCTCCAGGACCACATTTGTTAGCAATCTTCTCTTTCACTGACCCAACTTAGTGAATACATTTTAAAATAAAAATTTTTTGCCCTGCAGTTAGGTTATATTGTTTTTTTCTCCCCCATCTGACTCTATTTTAGAATCAATCACAACTTTCAGAGACACTATGGGCTTAGGAAGGGTCCTCCAGAAGGTTGATCTTCCACCTCCATATTTTGGCAATTAAACACAAAATCCTTCACTAGGACTTCTTAATACTTTCTGGAATATTGAGCACTGAAAATCGATTATTACTATGCATTATATCTTGATTATCCTTTTTTGACTTCTCCCATTTAGCCTTGACTTCTCCTTCCTTTTGTTTATTCTTTGAAGCTACTTGACCTTTTTGATTGTTTATCACTCCTGGTTGATAACTCTTACCTTTAGCAGAAGCTCTTTGTCCCATGGATGTATTACTATGTAGTTGTTTGTCGGGTTTTGCTCTTATTCAACTTATTATGTTTATTAGTCACCATTGTAAACCCCTCCTCAACCTGATCAGTATTTACCTCATCTAGATTTTCTCCTATGGCAGTTCTATTAGTGTTGCTCTGTTGTTCCAGAATGCCTATATTCCCTACTTTAGGGGGCTGCTCAGTCAGGTCAGCCTTCTCTTGCGGGCAGGCTTTGCATAGCCCCAACGAGTGGCCATAAATGTTGCAATGCGAGCAGACAGGAGGCTTCCACTGATAGGAGACGAAGGTGAGCAATTTGAGCAGCGTTATTACCAGTAGAAGGAAATTCTACTGTAACCAATTGAGGCAGATTATAGGATGCTGGAACCTCAGTTAAGGCTCTAGCATATCCAAGTTTGCCTGTTTGATTAAGGCATCTATCCAAAGTCACTCTATCCATCATCATAGGCTTACCTATACCACTTATAATCTTGCTAATACCCGTTTTTGTCCACAACTCTAAGGGTATATTAGTAATGGTGACCCATAGAGGCATTACACTCGGCTCAATTTTTTCCAAACACATACCTGGTTGCCACTTTTTAGAAAGATAGGGATATTATTTATGAACCAAGGCCCATTTTCTAACACCCCCAACATACCTTGTTCAGTCCCAAACTTGAAGTAATAATACCCATTTGTACCCTTTGAAACATCTAACAATTCATAGTCTCGCCATAAACGTTTAAGTTTAAAATTGACCACATTATAGTCCATTGATGTTCCTAAAACATAGCCATACAAATGTAAAGCGTAAACCTGGGCAGATAATTTGAGATCTTCATGTGTAATAAGCACCTTTCTCTGCCCATCCTGAGTTACACATGGAGGGACATACTCAAGACTAAATTTATCTAATTCGTACACATTTTTACATTTTTCTGCATATGAATCAGCCTGGTTCTCCTTATTCGAATTGGCACTAACATGGTTCAGATTATCACATGTTGAATCTGAGACATTTATACTACCAGCTTCCAATGTGCAATGATCACCAGCATTCATCTTATGGTCATCAATCTTTTCAATCTCCTGGACATGACCCAAATCAACGTCCATTGTAGGGTCTATGACAATAGGATTTTGATTCAGCTCCTTATCAGTTGCATATTGATCTTGAGTTACCGGTGGAACCATCTTCAACATTGACGGATGATAAGGGCTAAAATCCTTGACCCGTAGATCTGACAGCAAGGATGAGTATCCATTAGACATTCTTTCCTTCCGAACAGCCCTAAATCCACGGATTTTGACCGAACGGTATCCTCTCCGAGACCCATAAGGGGAACCCTTACGTGAATTAGGAGATGTTTCTTGGTGGTTATTATCTTCTGAATCGCTCTTGCTTCTCTTCAATCAATTGAGTTCTCTAAGTTCAGAGGAATCCAAGATGGTTGATCTTGTTTCCCGTCATGAATTTCTTCAATAGCTTCTTGCAATTTGTCACCATTTTGGTGAAACTCGTCTGCCGCACAATTTTCAGAATACCTAGAGGATGCGTCCACAGCATTTTGACATTCCAAAGTAACATTTGTGGGGATCGAAGCTTCCACCCCCATTGTAGAATCATCAGGAGGTTTATCTTTGTTAGTTTTGATCAGAGGAGTCGTCCTCCGAGATGGCTTCATTGCTCAAACAACACAGGGAAGAAGATTCTTGATTACTATGTGAGCTTGAGATCCATCCCCTCGCTCATACTGCAACGTCTGTGCCAAGTCGATTTGTTTTTTTTTTTTTATATATTTTTAGGGTTGTTCACGAGCCGAGCCGAGCCGAAACGAGCGAGAGTGTGCTCGTGTTCGCTCGTTTACAAACCGAGCGGTTTGGCTTGGTTCAAATTTGCAAAATCGAGCCAAATGTTGTGCTTGTTGCTCGGCTTGTTTTAAAACCGAGTGGCTCGGCTTGTTCTGTTTGGCTCAGTTTCAAAATAAAATTAAATGCGAACCAGTCATCAGTTTAGTTTCACGGCCGGTTTTTTTTCCAAACATTTGGCCGGCAGTTTCAAAAGTTTGAAGCTATAATGAACGGTTTGGTCTATGATTTCCACTAAAAACATGTCGTTAAGAAACCGAACCGGACTTTATGATACACACACATACATACACACATTTTAAATAGATAGATATATAACTTTATTGATTTAAACATCATCGACACACATCCACATATATTTTGGTTTACAATGCAACTAGTGAATCTCAAATATTAAAACAATTTATTTTTACTTTTAATGGATCAAATATTCCAAACCTAAAATGCCCAAACTCTAAACCAAATTGTTTAACGGTTGGTTTGCTTTTAGTTCTTAATGGTTCACGTTAGGTTTATGGTTGAATCCAAAAACTATAAAAACTGGTTCCTTGAATGCCCCTAATACAAAAGCATAAAAACATTTAAAATGTATGAATAGTTCTAAACATCATTATATGTTAATTTGAATACACCAATTTCATTCATCTTTAAAAACTTGAATCATGTTAGTGTTAATAAATTATGTAATGTAATAACTTAGTTATACTTAAACGAGCTAAATCGAGCGAGGCAAATGAGCTACTATCCGAGCGAGCGACGAGCGGGCTTACCTTGGCTCGTGCTCGGTTCGTTTTGAAACCGAACCGAGCGTGCTCGGATCGTTTAAAACCGAGCAAAATTCAAACGATCTTTTTTCGAGCTTTTACAGAGCGAGTATCGAGCGTCGAGCGACGTGAACATTTTGAACGGCCCTATATATTTTTATGGAGTAAGTTATCAAGATATTCCCTATGATTTGCTAATATTTATCTTTTAGTTTCTACGTTTAATAAATTACTCATATGATCACAAACTTTAAACATTTGTAACACGTATAGCCTTTAAGAGAAAGTAATTTGGTTAATTATATGAGGATAATTTGGTGACCTAAGGACGATATGTGTTATAATATCTAATGTTTAGGACCATATGTGTAATTAATGAAACATAGGGAACAAGAGTAAAATACTAGTAATCCACTGTGACCATATCGGCAATTTACTCTATTTTTTTATATTAAATTTTATCAATTATATTAAATTTATTTTAATTGCGCATTATATGCGGTGCACACATATAATAAATATATGTGTGAGCCTTAAGGGGTTAAAGTAAAATTGTACTAATTTTAACGTTAAAAATGTTGGGATGATTTAACTTAAAAAGAAAACTTTGAAACGGGAACTCTTTTAGAGCAGCATCTCTATCCCAACTGGGATAATGATAAGGTTTGTGTCAATCATTTCCCTCTCAGAGGCCCTACTGAAAAGTGAGAATTTACTGGGTAATTTGTTTGTTTGTTATTTAATTTCTTTTAATTAATTCATCTTTTCCTTTAATCTCTAATATTTTAATCTTTATTTTTTCTAACATTTTTTTAATATAGTTTAACTCCATACCTATATTTTTATATTACTTTTTATTTACTTAGTTTTTCCTTGTTTACATGTAAGTTTCTGTAATATATTTAACATTTTTATTTTATTCATTCAGATTTTCAGAATATAACGTTTATTTTTACAAGGCTGCAACAGTACAATTAATATCAAAATTTTATGATTAACCCATGAAATTTTATGTTCTAACTCTAGACTTTGTATAACGTCTATGTTGCGCTCTTATTTTTAAGTTTCAACTCTGAACTTTGTAAAGTGTTAGTTAGATCTCTTTGATTTTTTTAATTTTAGAATTTGTCTTGCACTCAATGTCATTCCTTTTAGTTTTCATTCAAATTTTTAAGCATTGAGTCAAATGTAATATGTTAATCATTCAACTAAATATATTTTGAATCAATATACGTTAATAACTCGTTTATTAATATTTAGTATTTGTGCATAGAAGTACTTGCTACTGCTAAATAAGTTTATTTTATTAAAATAATTAAATATGGTAAAATATATAAACTGCACGTGGATTTTTAAAAGTAGAATTGGAATCAAAACATATTCTTCACAAAGCAACTTATTTTCTGAGAGGATAGTTTCCTAGCAGTGTTATCTAATCTATAAAAGATAAAATAGCATTTACTAATTCGTAATCATTTATATTAAGTACATAAAAATTTATATTCTTATAATTTCAAACGAAAGAAAAGTGAAAATAATGCAACGAAAGTGACACAGATTAGGGGTGTCGAAAATATCCGAACCCGACTAACCCGACCCGCACTCGAACCCGAATAAGCTTAATAGGGTCGGGTTATTGGGGTCAAAAATGTTAGGTGGGTTATTCGGGTCAAGCCGATTAACCTAAAATGTTAATAGGGTCGGGTTTTGGGTCAACCCAAGTAACCCGAATAAGAATGATTTTTATTTTATATATATTAATTATTAAATGTAAGATATTTTTAACTTTTTACCAAATATGACAATGATTATTAATCAAATTATATATGAAAAATAAATTATTTACATATTTTTCATTGAATTGTACGTTTGCAAAATGAATTATTTGTAGACATTTAAAACTAGGACAAGATAACAGCAAATAAATACCAACTCAACTGACCCGACCCGAATAACCAGTGACTCGACTAACCCGAATGTTATTCAGGTCGGGTTGCTGGCTAATAATTTTTTAGGGAAAACCCGATCCGATTAATCTTAAACCCGATCGGGTTGACCCGACCAACACCCCTGTCACAGATCCTTTCTTTTTATAAAGAAAAGAAAATAAAATTAAGAACATCACATATATAGTCAGTCACATGTGTCATCTTAGATATTTATTAATAAAAAAATTAAAAATAATTTAACGTAAGGATAAAACAAATTCATTATTCTCTCTTTTTTTGGACAAATTTCTTTTCATTCTTTAGATCAAGCTGTCTTTTAGAGGATGGGAGATCTTCCAACTTGATGTAAAGTGTGCTTTCTTAAATGGAGAGCTACAAGAAACGGTTTACATTGAGCAACCTCCTGGTTTTATTCAGAAAGGTGATGAACACAAGGTATGCAAGTTAAAGAAAACTCTCTGTGGATTAAAGCAGGCTCCAAGGGCATGGTTCAAGAGAATAGAAAGCTATTTTTTGAGGGAAGGATTTCAAAAAAGTTAGTATGATCACACTTTCTTCTCTTAAGAAGAATGTAAAAGGCGGGTGATTGCGAGCTTGTATGTAGACGATCTGATATATACTAGAAATGATAAGGCCATGTGTGAAAATTTCAAGTTGTCTATGATGAGAGAGTTTGAAATGACAAACCTGGGTAAGATGAAATATTTCTTGGGGTTGAGGTTAATCAAAATGAAGATGGAATAAAAATGAATCAGAAGAAATATGCAGCAGATGTGCTAAAAAGGTTTCACATGTGGGAAGTGAATGGTGTGAAGAATCCGATAGTCACAGACACAAATGTTACTAAAACCGGAGATGATAATAAAGTGAATGATTCATTTTATAAAAGTTTGGTGGGAAGCTTGATGTACTTAACTGTTACAAGGCTTGATATTATGTATCTTGTAAGTTTCATTTCACGTTTCATGGCTGATCCACGTGAAAGCATATGCAGATTTCAAAAAGAATCCTCAGGTATGTTAAAGAAACTTATGATTATGGCTAGTGTACAGGCGAAGAGTTCCATTCATTCAAACTTCAAGTTTTCACGGATAGTGACTATGCAAGAGACGGATGATCGTAAAAGCACGTCTGGATATGTCTGTATTCTGAGTAATGCATCCATTAGTTGGAGTTCAAGGAGCAGGAGGTTGTCACTCTTTCATCAACTGAGGCAGGATATGTTGCTGCAACTTCATGTGCATGTCATAGTGTGTGGTTGAAGGGATTACTGGAAGAAATAGGAGGAGAAAATATTGGTGTAATTGATATTCAGTGTGATAACAGTTCCACAATCAAGCTGTCAAAGAATCCAGTACTACACAGGAGGACGAAACACATTGATGTGAGATTTCATTATCTAGGGAGCTAGTGAATGAAGGGAAAGTCCAGTTGCTGTTTTGTCCTACAAAAGAGCAAGTGGCAGATGTGTTAACTAAGCAGTGAAGTTGGAGCTGTTCGAAAAGATGAGGAAGAAGCTTGGAGTTTACAAGGATGAAAATTTAAACTAAAGGTGAACCCTACTTCAGT